>JBCEWB010043443.1:0-11960 GCA_039654565.1 Peronia peronii | reverse complement strand
ACAACATCAGGCACAAAGATAAGGCGTTTGTCAGAATATCCACACATGCCCTTGAAATACGGTTTCCCCATATTTTTCTCTCCGGGACGTCCAATTTCTCTTACCAAATGGAAATTATATAATTACCTTCGCTTTCAAAACAATACTTTGATGGACAGTTTCTCCGTTTGGGATTGATTTAAAGAAAAAAATATTACAGCTGTAATATTATTGTTCTGTCTTGCTTCGTTTTGTTTTGAGACTGAAGTATGTGTGTTCACCATATCTAGATTGCATTGCCATTTATTCCACAGTGAAATGCAAAGATTATACAAACTTTACAAAATGATCCATGAGAAGTCTTCACGTAACAGGGAAGGGGAAAAATAAAAGCGTGCAGGAAGGACGGACTACTCATTTCTTTTATTTTTTTTAAAAATAAGTTTTGGCTCTATCCATCTGCCCTCCAACCCCTCCCTACACACACACCTCCCTTCCTCCACCCCCTCCCAATGCCACAGAGGATGGGAAATACGTTTGTCGAATTAGAAAAAAGACAAAAAATGAGGTGGCAGGGAAGGACAATGAGATAAATGTTAAGACGATACAGACTTAATGCAAAACGCCATTACGTAATACTTACGAACTGATCAATAAACATAGGGATGATACTAATGAATATAGGAATTTATTGGCAAAAGCTTTTTCCTATTTTTAATAATAAAAGTATACTGCATTTGTATACTCTTATTCCCCTACAGTACAATTTTTGAGTGCTGGACAATCTACAGTTATTACCCAAACACAACAAACGGAAACACTCCCGTACATTCTCGGCTTCCATGAGAGACATAATGGGCGACTGCCTATCAGGCGCTCAAATCCTTATCAATCTAACAATAACCTGGCTTTTCTTACTGTGCTATAGTTTTTCTATGTCCGGATGATTCTAATATATGCCTTCATCTCTCTCTCTCTCTCTCTCTCTCTCTCTCTCTCTCTCTCTCTGTTCCTCCGCCGATGACGCAATGGACTGGCGCTGTGACGAAATCTTTTGCCCGGCTCAGAATTTGTTGGTGAAGGGAGATAATCGGGGTCAAGCCAGTGCCAAAGGGCGAATATTTATGACCGCCCGACATAACTGGAGTTACAGCATACCCGTCTCCCTCCTGTATTAGTTTTGATGACAACGTAGGGGATGGCCAAGAGAAACCCTTACTATAAGCAGACAACGGCCTATCAACCGTTACGCTGGGAGAAATCTCTGGTCAGTTGTTAAGTACGAAATGCTTTACTGCATTTTCCCCGCGATGCCGCCCTTTCCTTCTGCCATGCTGCTTTATTGAGGCACAATATGCATGATAAATTACTAGATCGACTGTCCCGCTTCACAGGAATTAAATAAGAGTTATATTTGTACTATTAGATCCAGTTGTGCTATACTGAGAATAAAATACCTTACGTATTTCTAGTTGTTACTAAGACACAAACATTTTTCATTAATCATGGTCTATTCACTGCTTTATAAAATACACACGTATAAAATGTATTATGTCACATTTCGCGTACTAGAACTACTCTACTGATAAATTGAGCGAGAAGTTTTTATGGCAGGAAGTTTGGAACTCTGCCTACATATATAATATCAGCATTTGCCATCTGAAAATGTAAAACCGTTTTCGTACATTAGCCGTTATCAGGGCATGTGTAACTGTCTGTCCTTGTAGTGGCCATTTCATGCTCTGGATATCTCGGCTTTTTTACTATTTTTTTTTTTTGGTCTTCACTTCAATACCTATAGATACAAAGCACTGACATTTCTCTTTGTCTGAAGAGGAATGAATCACTGAAGATCAAAGCTGCACTTTGCTTATGGAAAAGGGCTGTTGATGGTGCAGATTCCCATTGGGTTGGGGAAAGTTAGAGACAGCTTCTATTCAAATCTCCTGGCTGGTTTCTTGGTACCTAAATATCCCGCTTTCTACTGAAAAAACATAAACGTTACTCCGTTTGTATATAAAAAGGCATCCTATAATTCAGTTAGTCAAATTTTAAGATATTTATTAACGGGATTTTGGAGTGACTTACATCATGTTTTTATTTCTGTAGCACCAGATTTATGATAGAAACAATCGTATTCCTGTTTGTCCAATAGCTAACAGAAGCATCAGGCATCGAGCTCTGCCTGTAGTCTTAGATACATTATCGGGACTGAAGTTTTCCACTTCGTTTACTCCCTGAACTCTGTCCACCTTTCTTTGTTCCTCCCCTTCCCATATCTTTCGTTCTAACAGACTGTTTATTAACAACGTATCTGATGTGGCAAAACTACGGAAAAAAATAACTACCAAACGTTCAGTGCCCTTTATTCAGTGCTATGAATGAGATGGATGATATGAACAAGGCTAATGCATGCTAACAAAACGCTTTTTCCCCATAAATTTCCATTTTAAAAAATCGAAATTATAATTTTGGGATCTCTCTTTAAGCACGTAATGTACAAAATACAAGTTTTTGGAGAAGAACGTGAAACAATAGGCTGCTCTTTAATAATGTGAAAAGTTATGTTTGAATAACTGAAGAAATAATATAAAGATGACAAAGGCGTTTTGTCAAGATAAGTTCCATTTGTTTGTTTTTCTTAAGCCTTTCAATCCTAAGAAAGAGATAAGTTAGAAGGGGAAGATAGTGCCTTTTATAATGTATTCAGGACGTAAGGTTAGTACAATTATTTAGCGATCGCGGTCAAGGTGTTATCTAGTGCAGGATCTTCTGACTCGTGACTGGTGACACCACCGGACAAAAAGTGAAGACAGACAAGTCTAGCCAGGAAGTGACAGGTCAGAATGATCCTGGATCTCTTTAGTGGACGTCACATTGTCCGCAGGATCCAGGAAACGTGTCTCCCGAATAAACTATGGCCTGTGAACATTGTAAACTGACCTTCTCCCATTAACTTTGTCACCTCCCTCTTTCTCTCAGAATGTCTATAAGATCTCTGAAAACTGTTTGCCTGATGGTATGGAACGTCATCCACGAGCTGTAAATCACGGCTAGTGAACACTACAAAATAGCATATCACTCTAACATTGCCATCTCTCTCTTTGTCATCTGCATACAAGTACATAAAAAATATTCTCAGATTTTAGGACAATGACGCTGCATCTTTGTAAGATTCTCTCTATATATACATATAGTACTGCTTGTTAGACGTCATAAGTCACGTGCATCAATGTCTGGCCAAAAAGAAACCAGTACTAATTTAAATACATTTGTCACAGTCTTAAGGTCGGGAAATATATTAAGCTAATAGAAAAAACAATAGGCTTATCCAAATCGATTATCCCGAGAAGCGCATTTGCAACACGTCATATAGCCACATTCGGTAGTAAGTTCTAAGCCTAGAGTTTTGTTGTTGTTGTTGTTTTTCGGCCTTTCAGGCCTTCCAGGGATCTTTCAGCCCTCGCAGGGGGACTATCTCGGCCCTCATTCGGTAATTATCTATATACGTCTTTCAACCTCCTGGTGGAGGTTATCTCGATGGATAATTATCGTTCATTTTCACTTATCCCTCTCTATTTCTCACTTTCTCTTCTGTCTCTCTCACAGCTCTCCCTCTTCAATACACCTTACTGATCTAGCTAAAACCCGCCTCTTTATTTATTTTTGCTCTTTCTCTCACTTCTCAGTCTTGTTTTTTTCTAAACTCACTTTCTCTTTCCTTTCATTAACTATCACCATGTTTCTTTTCTTTTTGGTTATGTTTTGTTGTTCTTGTTGTTTCTCTTTCACGCTCTCATTCCATCTGTTTCTTTCAGGCTCTGCTCTAAATAAGAATCTGTTTACGAGACGTTTGAGGTGACAACTGAACAATGACCTACCGTTTCCCCTCTGACACATCACTGTGTTGCTAACATATCGATGTGTACGCCATCTGTACACAAGGAGGTCGTTATCCCGTTGACAACTCACAGTGTCCAGCTAGGTGTGACGGTAAACATTTGATAAAGACAGGGATTACATTACAGCTGAGTAATTGTTGTCCACTGCCACAGTAGGTGACCGCTCTTCATGCCGCGAGCTCAGTTACTTCATTCAACTAATGTTGCGCTCTGTGTGAACAGTACAATACTAAATGGAATTTTATTCCATTACTTTCTTTTCCAAGCATGTCTGTGAATCGCCCCATGCCTGAAAATGTGTTCTTTCATTCATTCTGTATAAAATCCTGGTAACACCTGGAATTTGGGTCAGAAAGGGCTTATGTAGTCTATTCTAAACTTCACCACAAGCACAACGAAATCATATAATATTATAACAATTTTTTAGCTAATAAAAGTTGCGAGCTTTTATCTTGAGAAATTTTAAATCAGATCACAGCAACTTTACCGCTTTTTGTGTGTGTGCGCAGCGCACGCACGTTGTATGTATGTATACGTGTATGTGTGCGTGTGTGTGTGTATTGATGTATTATTACTTGTACTAGAGCGTACGGGCAATTAAGGAATAAGCGTTGTGAAAGGAGTGGAGAATTCTCTACTCAGTATACTCTATCGAAATACGGACAGCTCAAAATTAATAGTATAGTAGTTTTGTGTTAAAGAAGATTGGTTTCATAATGATCCTAATTGTCGCTGTCAGATTGACTCATGCAGTAAAAATGGTGAATGGCGCACAATAAAACACCCAGAACAGCTGGTAATTGAGACGGTTATATTTTTAACAACATAGATGTAATTAGATAGTCAATATTTTTTTTTACTGGGAAAACCTGCTTACTCAGCTTACATAATTATGACTCGCCATAGATTTTGCACACGAGCACAGCCATTCCCGTCGTTTCTTCTATAACCCAATGTTCAAACCTGAAGCATATTAAAGAGTTAGATACAGTTTCTGATAAGTCGGCACGCAGTATGGCTGCATTAGCCCTTCAGTACAATTATACAACAGTGTTGAAGGCAACAGATGGAAAGGAAAGGGAACACAAATTTTGAATTCAGTGAGTTCTTTGCGTTGTTGCATTTCATGACCGTGATGTGAATGAATCAACGGCTTTTCAAGCAGAGATGAAACCTATAAATTTTTTTTGCAATACCTTAAACACACTGATATCCAGCTGCTGTTTTCACGATCTGATGTTTCTCATAGAAATTAATGAACTAAAGAACGCAAGAAAACTACTTGGCTTTGAAAAAAAGAAAGAAAGAAAGAAAGAAAGAAAGATAGAAAGAAAGAAAACAGGCTGAGATTTCTAATTATTCAACTAATTTGCTGTCTTTGAAATTGTTTTTTTTTTTTTTAAATTATAGCAGCCTGTTTATCATATAGTCTGGTTTGTGTATGCTTTGTTCTTTCTCTTGCTAATGATAAATATCGAATAAAAAAGGATAATGAAACTTTCATAAGTTTTGACAATTCCTAATGTTACGTCCTAATGATAGGTGTAAACAAATCACTGCAGAGAGAAAAACTCATGGAATTCACCTTGGAATAATCTTCTGTCTGAGGCTAAGGCTCGTAATCCCAGTGAGATGAATCGGTTTTATTTATACACTTATCACTTCAGTAACTTCGTATAATCCTATGGGCACGTTTTGTTGGCTTTAGGTAACATGATGTATTGGGTGAATGGTAAGAAGTGGAATGGAGTAAGCGGTATGGTTTCTTGATCTTCGCTTCGGTGAACCATTTATTTTCGTTTAGTCTCATCTGTGCAACTTTTCATTTTGCTCTCTTGAGTCGTGTAATTTGTACATGAAAAAAACGTCATTTTCAATATGTTTCACGTCGATAAATGGCTAAACAAACTACTTAACTGCAGCATCATGCTGTGTTTTTGTTGTATTTCAAACAGCACCAATAGACTAATTCGCCCTTCTCAACAAAGATCTTTGGCACATCATTTGTGTTAACATCAATGACCTTTGACAACATTTGAAAGTCAAACTTTCATGTTGCTATTAAGAGCTTCAGCGTTCGAGGAACGCACTTTGCTTTGACCAGATCTGAGAACGTAAAGGAGTATCTCACAAATTCAATGGTTTTAGCTCCAGACAGTCAAAGGTTTAAGGGTCAAAACATCGCAAAGGGAAAGGTTTGTCTAGTGGTTGAAAGAGCCCTTTATGTCGGTAACCGCGGTAGCTCGGCGGCCTGTTACAGTTCAAAGACAACGATTTTCTGGTGCAGCACACATTTCTGTTTCAGCTGACATAAGAATATTTTGCTGGCCATGTATGATTACCTCTCCGGTCACAGTGGTAAAGGCCTCAAGATAAGCAGCGATCATGGCAGTCAATGACACTTATTTCGCTAGTTTCTCAAAAATCTGCACACTGTCATATGAATAAGCACTGCTGACTATGGTTCATTACATAAAGCGATGCTAGTTTCTGAATGGACTGAAAAATAAATTTCATGCCCTACTGCACGTTGATGGTTTTTAGTCATTTTGTTGATGTGTTTTGCTTCTACCCCTACAATACCACAGATATTGGTTCTATCCTTCGACTAGTCAAAACTAAAACTTCAAACATAAAATAATTTTTTTTAAATGATGATATGTATCCTCTTGGGGAGGGGGGGGGGAGGGGTGGTTGGGCGTTTGCTACTGGGCGAAAATTCACATCATGGAGGTCGGGGTTCGAGTCTCGGATCTGCCGTCAGGGAATGGGAAGATTGGAAGATTAGTACCAGCATTTTCCAATGACTTAACAGTCCCCTGACTGGGTAGCAAAGCCCGACGTCTAATCTTCTCGGAAGAGGGCGAATATATTTTGGAGGTCTCGTGTATACGTTACGCACATTAAAGAACCAGTGGCAGTTAAAAATCGATGAAGAGTAGGCGGAGTGCCGCTGTCCGGCCAAAATTTCCAAATTCCAACTTTCTAAGCACAAAAATTCTCACCAAGAAAATCAGGCAGCCAGTGTAAGCCGAAATAATCTTATTCTCTTAGGCCTGAGAGGCTTGAAAAAAATGTATCCTCTTGTCTATTTACACTTCCTACACTCTGGCCGTTATTTCCTCAGCGCATTATCACCCGTTAAGGTTTGTCAATGAACCTAAACAAGAAGAAGAGAATATTATATAATCACTTCTTGTTGTCTCCATCACTATCCAATAGTTGTCGACTATATCAATATCGGTAAAACCATAACCTTATTTCCTTTATTCCTCACAAATATATATTCTACTTGCATGTAAGATGACAAAAAACAAAAGTGTTTACACAAGGCACATGGTTGTACACATGTATTTGATGACTACTGTACGCAACAGTGAGCATTTGCATAATGTTCTTCTAATTGTTTCAATACCATTGGCAAATTGTTGTATCGCAGAATTCATCTTATCGAGTCGAATCGCTCGCAGGTGTTCCACCCTTTGGAGTTCTAAGCTGTGGGGCCGAACACAAATGAATGAACAAACATAAACAAAATCTGAACTATGGCAGGAAAAATATAAGATAAAGGTTTTCAAAGGTATAACGTTCCCCTCTGCCAGCAGTGTAGTCACTCTAAATTTTCCTGGCTTCTTCTGTCCTCTCGAATGGACTTCCGAAACATCTCGAGGTTTTCAAGTGATATACCAAGACCATTCGCATTAGCAGGATATCTAAACCAAATTAAAGAGTAGATCTTGATGGATATTACGAAACGGGGGAAGATCAGAAAACAGAATGGTTCCTGGAATTCTTGGAACATTGAAAACAGCAAGATTTTGTTATTTAATCTGAGAAAGATATCTGATGGCCAGATTATCTTGTTTCTTACGTTTGTACGATTTATTTGAAACCTGAACATGGAATGGAGTTTTGTTGTTGTTGTTATTTACACTTCTATATTTAATTTTTCTCTGTCCATGACACTGCATGCCTAATGGATCACTTTCACAAAGCACAGATATCATGTCACATATATTTAGACCTGTTCCCTTTCATATTTTTAAAAATATTTGTAGCTTTCAAACCCGCCCATGGGCGTCATTCCAAGAGTTAGCTTGAGCTTGTAGCTAAAGATCCTTTTCCGGTGATAATATTATGCAATTTAAGCATTCTCTTCAGCAGTTACCGTTTTATGCAGCCCACATGTGCAGAAGATAATCCTATTTCTACATCTGTGCCGTTAGTGACACAAAGTAAAATATGAAAATGAATAAATTCAGGTATGGAACACATAAATATTGTGATGGTTGGCATGGGTAATAATAAAGTTAACTAAGGTCAGTTAATCAAGACCATTGATCACTTCTGTTGTCTGTCACCCAATTGTTCAATATCAATGCAATGCTCAGCTTTAGCAGGTATGGCGTGTAAATTATGTAATTTTTGCAGACTGGAAACATATAAAACGAAAAAAAAACAAAACACACACTGTAAGTTTGCTGGGGAAGGGAGGGGGCGGAGGAGAAGGAAGCTTATAAGGGGCAAAAGTAATTAATGGTTGCAGCATTCTGAACTTATATCAGATTGATATTTCAGTATCCACAGTATCAGATGAGAAAGGGATGAAAAGCACACTTCTAGCAAAAACGTCCAACTGGCATGTCGTTCTCAGAGTAAGCGATCGTAAATTTTGTTCATTTCACAGTTAGTATACTATGACCCAAAAAGGTGAATGTCGCAAACCAACAATCATGCCCTCATACATATTCACACATTCCTGCATACACATACATACACATGCACGCACTAGATCGCAAAGCATACCAAGATATGTGGGTGATATCAGAGCATTATATCTTCAAGGAACTATCGCAGTTTGAATTGCCTACGGTGCACATATTTTATAGGTAAAAATATAACAAAACTTTTGGCACTCTAAAATGCCAGAGTTATACCGTAAATTACAGCAAAAAAAGTTGTCTTGCTGTAAATATTTCTTTTATGCTATGATGTAAAATTCTTTAAGAATTTGGCACCAATAACATGCCAGATATGTGCCGTAAAATTACAGAAAAAACAATCTTGCAGTAAACTATACGGTGAAGTGATTGTAAATTCACAGTAAATAGCCCTAAATTTACAGACGATAATATAATTGTTACAGTGTGGCAGTGATGGTAAAGATCAAGGGTGTCCAAACCTTTTTCAAGAGGGCCAGATTTGGTGAGGTGAAAACATCTGGGGGCCGACCATTCAGTCTGACATTCTTTGAATCATAAACATTCAATGCATATGATGTATATAATGGAATTCTTATTACAGATGGCATACTTTTCATTTCTTCACATAGAACACAAATAAATTTAAACAAGTTTTTACCAAAATCACTCTTCGTTTCATATTTGAAGACTACGTAAAATGATGAGAACGTTTGACTGGAAAACTTCCGGGAAAAAACAAACATATCTATGTTCATTTGAAACAACACAGAGGCTGCACAGGAGGAAATTTGGTGACGGCCGCAGTGGGCCCCCGGGCAAAACTTTGGACATGCCTGTATGGATGATAAGAGAAGGCTAGGAGACATCGTAAAATAAACGCTTCTGCAAATGAACCTAGACAATGGAGGAAGAGAAATTTACATCACGATCTGTGCCATATTTCCATGGCATCTGGCGCTGTGGTTGGAACAATGTGCATGGGCATTGAATTTGAGCTGGACCGGCACGGCTACCATGCAGGAGAGAATGAAATCGTGAAAGCTGGCCGAATCGGTGAGTCTTTCCCACCGTGCGTGCAGAAAAATAACAGTTGGTTTCCACTAGCAGATTGTATTCTGTTACAGGACACATGTAAACAGCTGACTTACCTGTCAAATTAACTCTTTGGCCGATTTGAAAACGAATCACCCTCAAGTCTATCGGAATCCCCAGTGATAATAAATGGGCTGAAGGCCAACAGACAGAATGCTCATCTCCTTTGAAATATAATATTTCAATGTTATAAACAACTCTCTGCAGGTTCGGGGAAAAATAAATAATTGCTCCTCCCTGAACATTCTGAAGTACAGCAGTTAGTTATATCTTGTTTAGAATCCAGCGATTTTTACTGCAATTCTTTGTTAAATTAGAGAGAATGAGAGAGGGTGAGAGAGAAAGAAAGAGAGAGACAGAAGGAGACAGGGAGAGAGGGAAAGAGAGAGAGAGAGGAGCAATAGATATAAAATATGCATCTCCACATACCGTTATAGTACTTGTAGCTAAATGTCACAATACACTTCGTGTTTCTTTGAACTTATTTAACTTTGAAGTATTCTCTTTGTGCCCTTTGCCATTAATCACCATAAAGTTTTACATAAGCTCGATGTCTTATGTCTGCCGTGTTATAAAGAGAAAAGTCCACTGACATGCGGATCTGCAGTTGAAGTCCTTGCAGGGGAAAAAAAATGTAAATTCAAAGTACCGCTGTTCTCGAAAGTGTTTTTCTCGTCTTATTTGCATTCGGTTGCCCAAGAACAGCTAGAACCTGGCGCTTGAGTAATTGACAACCAGAGGCAATGCCAGAGAGAGAAACAAATGTCAGAAATTACAAATGCCAGAAATTACCATGGCATTTTCTTGTGAATGAAATTTTGTTGTATGGAAGATCACACCTGCATATAGAAAATTGGCATTAGTTCTATTATGCCTGACAAGAGCTGGAAGAAAAAAGAAACAGCTCACACAGTCTACATAATTATAACCGTCTCATGAGGAGATCAACACATCGGTTTGAGATCCATCGTCATTTTTGGCTTAACACACTGAAACATTGGTGTTTTCAAAATTTACAGTGTTTTATTATTATTATCATTATTATTATTATTACTATTATAACATTAATTTTAACACCACGGCAATATCATATTATTCAGTGGACGATAAAAGAAGGCCTAGAAAAAAAATGAGTTTGCAATATCAAAGAGAGTGGATGGCCCTTAGCTTAATAAGGAAAGAAAATTAAATTAACCTACCCCTTACGATCTCACGTTGTAACCAAAAGTGAGGAAAGAGTGTAACTGGTTGTGTGCCGAATAGAAAAAAAGGACAAGCAATGCCAATTGGTGAATCGTTTGCCAACACACTCAGCTGTTAAGACACATTGGTGAATTTAGAATAGGGAGACGGTATAATCAACTGAGCCATATAATTTACAAGAGCAGTTCCATCAGTATAAATAGTTCAATTATGTCTTCATCTGCTATAGCTGTGTATTCTAAATCTCTTTTAGGGATACCTTTGCTTATGTGCTTGCTGAAATATAACTGTAAACTGTAAACTATAGGGTCTTTTCTTGTAAAATATATAGAAATTTACTCTTCTTTCTCCTCGCCAAATTCACCACTGCATTTACCCAATAAGCTGCACGTGGTCGATCTATACTGTAAGGACTGTTGTTTGCAGTTCTCATATTAAATGTGGATTCACATACCCAGCCTACGGGAATATATATAAGAAATATATAGTCCTATATATAAGAAATACGCACAAGAAATAGATGTGTTATTTTACCTGTTTAACGAAAACCTGGCCACAATTTTGAAAAGATATCTAGTCAAATATTTGATCTTGATCTTTAGAACAAATTACTATAAGCACTTCCATGTTTTCAAACTCATTTAAGAGACATCATTCATGACCATAACAGAGATTGCCAACAAACGTCTTCCAATGCGTCAATGCGATGCATATGGCGGATGGTGTGGGAGTGCTCCTTTCATGATCCTAAAACACTATTTATAAAATAATAGGACATTTCCGTTGCACATGCACTTATTACCGGATACGCACACACCCAGCCTGGGTGGAGAGGAATCACATCCCTGGGGAAGTCGACTACTTTTTCATTCATCCTTTCCTTCATTATCAGATTGGCAAGGAACCAGGGTAGGTCTCTCACAAAAACATCCTGTTTCTGCTTATTTGGTTCCATTACATCATTGAAAAAAAAAGTCACTACCACTTGCACTGATGCTCATAGATGACAATAGTTGCTTGAAAAAGGTTTTCTTCATCCATCCATTCACCCATCCATCCATCCATCCATCCATCCATCCAT
>JBCEWB010043432.1:0-14522 GCA_039654565.1 Peronia peronii | reverse complement strand
TATATATATATATATTTATATATACGCCAACTCGAACGCTCTCTCTCTCGAACTCTCTCGAACGTATTGGTCCTCGACTTTACCAGATCTCGCTAGATCTATCCGCACACGTGACATACTTCATACACACAAGATCTAACTAAACCCATCTTGACCCTTCTCGAACCCAGGCGTGCCCACCACGACCATCGGTACACACAACACACTTGCATGGGCCCAGCACACAATTACGATCAACTTAACATCGCTCACAACACAACACACACCCAGCATGCACGATCATGATTCATGACAGAGGGGAGAGAGAAAGAAAGAGAGAAAACGAAAGAAAGAGACAAAGAGAGAGAGAGAGAAGAGATAGATAGATAGAGCGAGAGAGAGAGAAAGAGGAGGCAAACATATCTACTTTTATGTCATTGGATTCACGTAAGACAAGAAATGCTCATAGACACATTATCCACTGTTATATAACTGTATTTCTGAATTGTACAGAACAGTGATCGATAAACTGCCTAAAACTAAACTTCAGATTAGTTAAAATCTTGTGTGAACGTATAGGTGAGATGTTGGCTGGTTGGGCTAAGTAGTTGGATTAATTTTGTTTGGTGGCTTGGTTTATTAGCTGAATGGCCGGTGTGTTGTCCTGTTGGTTTTTGGTTTGTTTGTTGGGTTTTTGGTTGATGTATAGTCATTTGGTTGGCTAGTTTGTTGGTTGATTAGTTGCTGGGCTGCTTGATTGGTTGGTTGGCTGATTTTTTTTTGATTGATCGGTTGGCTGATTGGTCAGTTGGTTGGTTGATTGATTGGTAGGTTGACTTGTCAGTTTGTTAGATGATTGATTGGTTCGTTGGTCGGTTGGTTGTTGATTGGTTGGCAGGTTGGTCAGTTAGTTGGTTGATCGGTCAGTAGGTTAATTGGTTGGTTGGATGGTTGGTTGGTCAGTTAGTTGATCAGTTACCTTTTACTTGTTTTGTTTGTTTCCTTGGTTAAATAATAACAAAACTGCTTTCATTATTCATCTTTGACTGACTCAAAGTAGTTTATTTATTTATATTTCTTCTTTTTTATTGACTAATTTATCTATTGTCTTTTTTGTTTGTTTCCTTCGTTTTTCTATTTGTGCTTTTATTGGCATATTCACCTGCATCACTTTGGACATTTGCAGAAATGGATGAGCAGTGTTTCCATCTTGGATCTATTGTCATCTACAGGTTTCTCTTTCTCTCTCTCTCTTTATTTTTGGAAGAACTAACAACTATGAAGCCGGCGGACAGTGAATTCAGGTTGTGGCCTAAAGCTGTTTTATCAGCAGGGTAACAATCCTCATGCATAGTACCGCCTCTGATTTCGTTGGAATCAACATTTTCCCCACGCAAATCAAGCCTTTTTTTTTTTGCTCTAAGAAAGACAGGGATGCATGAAAATATTTTAACAACAAAACTCGTCTTTATGACTATTCAAATAATTTTTATTTTGTGGAAATTGATAAAACAAATACGCCATAAAACAAATAAAACAAATTGATAAAACAAATAATACCAACAAGCAAATATAATATAGGCCCTATTGAACACTTCGAAATGCGCCACTGAGACTTATGTTATCTTTTATTGTAAATCCTAAATAAAGAAATAAAGTGCGCATGTCTCAGATCTGATTGCTCAATTGTTATTGAAACTTCAAAATTTGATTTCTCTTTGAGTCTGTCTTGTTCCATTGTGCCTATATATGTGTGTATGAATGAATGTTACCTAATACCTATTATATAGCAACAACTGTGAAAGAGATTTCCATTTGAGGGCAAATAAAGTGTAAGCTTATCTCTCTTATCTTATTTTATATATTCAAATTTAATTTTGAGAAGGCAAAAGCTCTCTCGGCCCAGCTTTCACATGATATTTTCTTGTGTTGACCGCATGGCATTTTT
The DNA here is from genome assembly GCA_039654565.1 of Peronia peronii. Taxonomy (NCBI): domain Eukaryota; kingdom Metazoa; phylum Mollusca; class Gastropoda; order Systellommatophora; family Onchidiidae; genus Peronia; species Peronia peronii. The sequence continues at coordinate 12,595 of JBCEWB010043432.1, read as the reverse complement.
TTTTTAAAGCAAGTTTTATGACTATGTATCTAGACTATTCTAAAAATCTCGAGCGCAAAATGGTCCCATAACAAAAGTAAATCAAAATAATCAAAATTCTAATCATATCACATTCAAAATAACGTCTCAACTGACGTCGGTGTTTGACACCCTCTTTTCAAAGATTAGGGTCAGAATTAGGATTAGGAGAGACACAAAGTAAAAAAACTGCGCAATCTAGACCTCGTCCAGATTCTAGATCATCAGCCATAAGGTCTAAATTTACATACAGTTATTAGATCTAATGGACTGAAGTATAAATCTAGATGTACATCAAGGAACTGCACCTTTTTTTCTAATCTAATCAATGCACAAAGGCAAGGGACCATGTCATGGTCTGGCTAAATAACCAATCTGCCGGCTCCTTTTTTCTTGTGTGTGTTTTTGACATGATGATTTTTTTCTTTTGCGCTTGGAATAGCCACGCTGATTGTCCTGCCTTTTCACAAAATATGTCATCTCTCTGTGCAGATAATACACATATTTCTGCCTCACATATCTCATAAGTTGCCAATAAAATAAATTAACATAGATTGGTACATTGTACATTTTTGGATATTTATAGTATTAATTGAATTGTTTTTTTTTTTTTTTTTTTGTGATGACCTTCAAATGATTGTTATCAATGTACCGGAGATAACATTTACACAATGTTATGCAATGCAGCGCTATATATAACTCTCAACTCAGTAATTAAAACAAAACAAAACAAAATAAAACAAAACAAGAAGATCACATGGAGTGAGATGAGACATTTTAAGAAAGAATAAGGTGGTATTAGAGCCAACTAATGTATTGCGAAGAGTAAAACATTAAAATAAATACAACAAGCTTAATTTCAATCTAATACAATATAATATAATATACAACATAAATTAACAGGAAAACGCTTCCAAGCAGCATAATACAATTCAATTAAGCAAAACACATCATATTCTGCTCTAGAGTTCAATTTTTTATCATATTACTGCATGTCATGCATTTTCAGTACAATGCAACACACACCATAGATAATAGAGTATATACTATTTTATCAGTTAAAATCCAATAGTGGATAAGAATATCGTTTCTGCCTGTGCTACATGTATTGACTGACCAAAGCAGCGAGCTTACTACCGGCCATCTTCTCCTTGAACATTTGATCAAAGAGCTGGCTCTGGGCTGGTGTAAAATACTCTCTCCAACCACCTATATCTCCCTTCTTTATCAAAGCTTGAACTGGTAAATTGAATCCCTCCACTTCCTCCTGTAGTTTTTTGGACATCAGCTGTTCTTTCATCTTCTTAATCTTGGTAGTCTCTGCAATTTTCTCTGCCACATCATCATTTTTACCGAGAAAAGCACACAGAGCTTTGACGCTGCTCACAGGGTTGAGTTTCATTTGCTCATAACAATGAACGTGTACCGGATGATCTGGGTGTTCTTCCATAAACTTCTCAGCATCGAGTACATGGTCAAACCAAGAGCCCCATCTGAACTCCCCTTTTAGCTGAACATTAAAGTATTCATCCCAGGTGCCTGTGTAGTTGAACCGTGGGTCCTTGTATGCTGAACATAATTGGTAGTATGAGCTTATGGCATCCTTTGGATTCCTCAACAAATAGATAACCTTTATACGTTTAGCAATGGTCTCCTTGGGAAGATAATTAAATCTGAAATGCGTAGCAAAATATCTGGGAGATTTCATGTTCCATATTTTCTCCTGAACATCATCTCCCATAGTTTCCAACATTGATGTCTTCATATTGGCGTCGCCAAATGCCGCGTCCTGTCTCAAGACCATTGAAATCACTTCGAGGGCCCAGTGGTTGCCCGTGCGAGGAAAACCAACACAGATGACGTCGTCATCCCGCATGGTTAAACCCTCCAGGACTTTCACAAACTTGGCAACATCTTGGTAACAGTCAAAGGTATTGTAATTGACACCCTGGAATTTCTGGACATTTGTCTCTGCCATATTAACGATCGCTGATACCCAGATGGACGTCTCAAATGTCTGGTCAAACTGAAAGAAAGAAGGAAACAAAAGTTAACCCCCTAAAACAGATAGTTCCCAATATACATTTTTTTGTACACTTGGATGAGAAAATCAGAAACACATCCTACAATATGAGCGTCGCTTTTCAATTATCCTGTTTGTGAATGTGGGCAATAAACATGGCCTGGTTATATTATTTACATTCGCTTTTCTGTGACATCAACTAGTGCTTTGTTGATGGCCTGGATATCAATTGACAATGTCAATAAGGTATAGTTGATACATTAGATACACATTTTGTCTACATCATATCATGCAATTATCAAATATAAAGTTATGAAAGAAAACACTTTAGGTTTGAATTGACTGAAGTAATTTTCTTTGCACAACCGTAAAACTTAATATGTTTTGTAATTTAAACCAATCGTTTAAAGCACACAACTTTAGCATATAGTTATAAAAAAAAAATCTCGTCAACAGTTTTGTCGAGCCTGCTGACTTTATTTGGTGAGCAATTGCACTAGCATTTTGCATAAAAACACATCAGGGCTTCAATTTTTTTAAAAGATGTTCAGAAATTTTAAATTGAACTTACTTATCGTGTAACTAATGACACCTAGTCAGCTTTGTTCGGGTTCTATCTGACGTAACCGACGATTTAGGATTGGCTGTAGGGTTCAGACAGCATTTGTATCTACATGCCAAATATCCTGCAGAAGGAAGAAAAAACGTTATTAAATTCTTACTAGAAGTAAATTTTAATCGTTTTGAGTCACATTGTTATACTTTTTAATGTGCCAAATGGAAGACCACTGTTGAGCACCTACATATGGTAATAATAATAACAACAAAAATGATTATTAGTATTTTTTGTTTGTTTGTAATCCACCATGGCTACGTGTTTAGTACCGCCTAGTTTGCATCAGCAAAATATTCGCTTGATGAGAATTTGTAATGCCCCCTTAGGACGAATCTGTGGAATTTTTTCGAAAAGGAAATAGATTTTTGCACAGCAGTCTGTCATTTGTAAAAAGCAGTCACTTACTTCCATCGTTCTATAATCAGCGTTCTGACGAAAGAAAGGCAAATATTCCATAGAAATCAATAATCATAATTTATAATAATATAATGTAATATAAGATAAAATAAGATAGGATAAGATAAACCTTATTTGTTCTCAAAACCAGTTGAACTGATTGCGAGCTGGTATCATTAAATATTTATTTTAAGAAAAACAATCTGAAGACTGTCGGTCAAGGGAAACAAGCCTTGAAATATATAAAGTGCAATAGCAAAGCTTCCACACCTTCAACTGCAACTAGCTAGGGTTTCTGAAGATATATAAAGATGAGTTTGGTACCATTTTAAAGTTTGAAGTGTGCTCTATCGAATGCAATTTAAATGATTGCGAGCTGGTGTCATTAAATATTCATTTTAAGAAAAACAAACTGAAGACTGTCATTCAAGACTGCTTTGAATATGTAGGTTAGGTTCTATATTATTATAATACATCTTTGAACTTCCTGGTGGAGGTTATCTCGACTTGAATATGCAAGTCTTTTACACATTGAATTGCAAGTAACTCGGGTTTGTGAGGAGATAAAGGAATGAATTTGGTGCCATTTTAGAGTTTAAATTGTATCTTATCGAATACAATTTAAGAGATGGCGGACTGGTGTCATCGAATATTTATTTTAAGAAAAACAAACTGAAGATTGTCAGTTCAAAGGAAACCATGCTTTAAATATAAAAAGTGAAATAGCAAGTCTTTCACACCTTTCAACAGCAAATAACTCGGGTTTCTGAAGACATAAAAAGATAAATTGTTTAGGCTTTTAAAGTTCAAACAGTCCCCTATGGAAAACGGGCTGGTGTCATGAAATAATTTTTTATTTATTTTCAGAAAAATAAACTGTCAGTTCAAGGGAAACAAGCCTTGACATATATAGAGTGAAATAGCAAGTTTATTAACACATTTAGTTGCAAAACAACTCCTATTTCTGAAGAGATAGAGAGATGAATTTAGTACCATTTTAAAGTTTAACTATCCTCTATCGAATGCAATTTGGGTGATTGCGGACTGGTTTTATGAAATATTTATTTTCAGAAAAACAAACTGAAGACTGTCAGTTCAAGGGAAACAGCCCTTCAAATAAAATGTATAGAGTTCAATAGCAAGGCTTTCACACCTTGGATTGCAAATAACTCGGGTTTCTGAACAGACAGAAAGATGAATTTGGTATCATTTTAAAGATCAAACTGTCCTCAATCGAATGCAAGTTAAATGGATGCCGATCAGTGTCTTTAAATATTGATTAAAACAACAAACAAACTGAAGACTGTCAGTTCAAGGGAAACAAGCTTTCTAATATAAAGAACTCAATATCAAGGCTTTAACACCTTCAACTGCAAATAACTCGGCTTCCTGAAAAGACAGAAAGATGCATTTTGTACCATTTTAAAATTTAAACTGTCCTCTATCGAATGCAATTAGAGTGATTGCAAGCTGGTTTCATTAAATATTTATTTTTAAGAAAAACAAACAAAAAACTGAAGACTGTCAGTTCAAGGGAAACAAGCCTTGAAAAACATTGAGTGCAATAGCAAGGTTTTTACTCCGTCAGCTGCAAATAACTCGGGTTTCTGAAGACATGGAATGATGAATTTGGTACCATTTTAAAGTTTGAAGTGTGTTCTTTTAAATGTAATTTGAATGACTGCGATCAGGTATCATTAAATATTGATTTTCAGCAAAACAAACTGTCAATTCAAGTGAAACAAGCCTTGAAATATATTGAGTGCAAAATAGCAGATGTTTCACGCCTTCAGATGCAAATAACTCGGGTTTCTGAAGACATAGAAAGATGAATTTAGTACCATTTTAAAGTTTAAACTGTTTCCATTCACAGTTGATGAGACACAATATAGTGAAAGGAAGCTATCTTATTGAAAATAGGTTCTAAATAAGGCCACCACTCTTTTGATTATTCTGTGTTTTTCAATTTTTTCAAAGACCTCACTTTGTTCAAAAGTTGTAGAGAAATTTGTGCCTCGTTTATGTGCCTTTTTTACTACAGGAACGGTGGGATCATAACTTTTGAAGGAATGGATCAATTTTAAGGAATTATACATCAAAATGTTCGTCTTTTTTGCGCACAACAATTGTAAACAATAAAAAATAATGTGGACACAAAAATTCAAAATGTAAATTATGACATTTTTATTTTCCTCACCCATAATATTATTTCAGGAGCCCCAATTGTTTTTTAAAAAGTTGCTACATTTGATTCCTGTTTATTTATTTGCAGAAAGCACAGTCAGTTCATAAAAAGAGTCTGATATAATAATACACTTATAATAGCAATAATATAGCACTTATCTCACTGTTTCCCCCCACCTAGTGTTGAAGCACTGTAAAATCGCAAATATGAGCACTTATCACGTGACTAATAAAATTATCGATCGTTTAACCAGGAAATATGCATGATTCTGTAATTAATAGCGTATGAAACGTTTAAGCCTCTTGTTTAGACTAAATAAATAAAAGCACAATGCATTTCTGTGAAGAACTGATGTAGTAAAAAAAAAAAAGCATCAGTGCCTTTCTGATAATGAGAGGGGACTTCTGTCAAAAGATCTTGGATATCCTTTGCAGGCTTCATTTTCTATTGCACTGAAAGAGAATTTAAAAAAAAAAAAAAAGAATAGGAGGGAGAGAAAAGAAGGAGTGGGGTGAAGGAGGGGAGGCGGGTCACGAGCATATGTGAGAGCAAGAACGGGATAAAAGTATGAAAGTGAAAGGGGGGGCGGGGGGCATTTATCATATTGATATCAAATAAGTTGTCTTTAACAATCTGCAGTCGACCTATTTGGGCCTAAACGTTCTTACAGTTGGAGTATTTAGCTGATTAAATCGTCTACATGAGCATTCTTCCATTATTAATATCAATTCTATCAGGGGTGCGTCATGGAGGTGATTTTTTTTATTATTAAAGATAGACTATTTTAACCTTTTCCATCGAATCAGCATGTTCAAATTAGAGGAAAACAGTGAAAAAAAAAAAAGGACTTTTTCATAAGGTTGCCATGGCAACGCCGCCAATCTCCTTCTCTATCTCCTTCTCCAAATTTAAACGGAACTTAATAAAACTTCTGAAAGATATTGTTTGACATAATATCTAGAAAGTAACCTATTTTCAGCTCTTTCCATGGAATAGAACAATTTCTAGAAATTTTTGAAAATGCCATGTAACGAAAATTCAAATTCTGCCATTTTTTTAAACTAAAACCCAATTTTCTCTAAAACTTACCAACCGAATGGAACGCGCTTATGTACGTTTTCTGGTTTTGTTGTGAAAATGATGGATCTCAAATCTGGTCGGAATCGGCTACGAAACAAAAAAGTAGATACCAAAAAAGTGTAAAAAAAAAAAAAGGGTTTTGAGAAAAACGCATTTGAAGTTCTTTTTCAGCGAAAAAATGACTCAAAAGTTTTTACCTCGGTTTTCAGCCTCGGAAAAGCCATTTTTTTACATACTAGCCCTCTCTCCATGACTTCTGTGTCTCTTGTTGCCATTTCTTGGGGTTCTGGGCGTATTTTTTCACGAATTTTGCTTCCTGTCCCCCATCATTATAAAGGCTCCCATAAAGTCACTTCCGGGTTCTTGAGGGCCTCTATGTGTCCCCCGTATCTTTTTTTTTTTGTCCAAACCAAGAGTGTTTTGACCTTTATTATGACATATAGTCTACAACTGAGCTCTGAAGTAGCAGAAAGAAAGCAAAATTTTACTATATATAGGAAATTCATTTTCGAACGCTAACACTGATAATCTGCATGATCATCAGTTTTTTTTCGTCTCATAGTGGTCATCCAATGTCCATCCCTGGCGCTGGGGTTCACAATGTTGCGAGAATAGGTCACAATCAAATGTTTTATGCACTTTTTGTCTATTTATAATCAAATAATGATGATCTACGACTGCATATAGCAGCCAGATGGAGCCAAATCCTGGTTGACAGTAGGCTAGGTCTACCGTTGAATGACCATGGGTCAGACACATTACAATGGACTTTTTTGATACCATTTTTATACGCAGAAAAGGCAGGGCTTTTAAAAGAAAACAAAAGCTCAAAATCGCATTTTTTGGGTAAAATCCATATTTCAGGACGCCCCCCTCCCCTTAATCCGCTGATGACATAGCACGCTATCCGCGCTGTTTATCGATTGATAGTTTCTCTAGAGTGGGTTGAAGTTTAAGGGCCGCTGAGATAAACAGCTGCAGGTTGTTGAAAAGAAAAATCTATACCGAAACCGTTGAAGGGTAGAAAGAGCGGGAGCATTAACTTCGTTTGCAGCAGTTACACTTGACTTCTGTAAAGTGTTTTCAACAGACAAACGGGTAAATATTTAGTGAGTAAAGTCTGAAGAGAGTGTGAACATATAAGGGCTGTCCTGAAAGTAATAAGAAAAATTAATATAAAGTAAAAATTTCTATTTGGTTCTAGTTGAAACTCACACAACAGATATTATCATTCTTTGACTACCTTTTAATTTAGTCTTTTTGGAGATCGACACACTTTTGCCAGCCCTGAGTCAGGGAATAGACGCCCACCCTGAAGAAATTTGCGTCAAGCGATGAGAATCCATCTCTCATTTCTTCAGTGAAGCTGTCATCCACAGTCGGACTTTTTTCCTTCAAGATGGCGTTTCAGGGTCCAAAAACATGTGATCTGAAGGAGCTATGTCGGAACTACGGGGTGGGTTTGATAAAATTTTCCACCCATAGAGATGGAGCCAGCCTTTTGTCAATTTGGTATTGTGGGATGTAGTGTTGTCATGCTCAAGAAAGACTCCCTTGCTCAGAAGTCCCGGTCTCTTGCGGCGTACAGCTTGTCTCAGTCGGTCAAGGGTTTCACAATAACAAGCACCACTAATGCAATATCCGTGTTCATTTGTGGGAGATGGCGAATGCTTCCAGGTCATGAAATCCCCTTTAGTTTCTGGCGATGCATGATGCATCCACATGTCATCACCAGTTACCAAATGTTCGAGAAATCCTTCACAATTTTCTTGAAAATCCCTACCAGTTCCCATTTCAACTAAAGGATTCTCACCGCCATCATCTCTTCATCTGTACCGATCCAGAAGATTCTGTAAAGCGTTGACTCGCTGCACTTTATGATCCTCCCTCAGCAGTATTGGAATCCACCAAGCCGAAACCTTTGATAACCCAATTCCACATAGATACTTTCATGAATAATGCTCTTTGAAATTTCAAGAACTGAAGCAATGTCTCGAACTTTCAATCGTCTATCTTTTCGAATGTTTTCATCCACTCGAGCAGCGTTTTGTACGTATCTTGGTGGACGCCCAAGGTTCCTCTTCCAGACTGGTACGGCCTGCCTTATACACCAACTATATATCTGACTTTTGCTCATTGCATCTTTACCATATAATAATAACAATTTCATTGTGGATTTCTGTGGATTTTTTCCTTTTCATGCAAAAATATCACTCCCCCCCCCCGCTACCCTTGATCATTCTGCAATAGGGCCCACCATTCTTAATTTGACATAATGGTAGAATGCAATCAACACTGATACTGATACTGGCCACCAGAGCGTATTAAAACTTTCCTGTTTCATATGGTTTACAGATTTTAAAAATATTGATTAGTCTGAAAGTTATGGCTATTTTCTTATTACTTTCCTGATAGCCCTCATAAATAAAAATTCTGTGGACGGTCTGACGTATCTCATCTTCATTTTGAAATATCTCAGCAATCACTGGCCCGAACTATATAGTTCAAACACGTTTCGGAACAATAGCCAAAGCGGGCTCGAAATAAACAACTTAATAGGCGAAGCAAAACAACCGGATAAATACGGGTGGGAACGAGGTTGCGGGCGACGCTGGGTCACAGGTGTGAATGGTCGGCGAGTCAGCGATTTCGGCACCTCCGGCGAAAGGTTCACTGAAATCCCTATATAATAGATCTATTATTATTCATATTACAGGCAGACAAAATCTCACTCACAGCACCTAGAACAAGGCAGACTTATTGAGTTGTTTTCTTAGATCGTAAATAGTATTTGCCGGATGTGTTGATGACTGAGTTCGTTTTAATACTTTGCGTTTCATGTTGAACACACAATTCACTTAATTCATTTTAATCCAAATATATGGTAATTGGTACATTTTTATGACGGTTATCTGCTGTGCTCTGACGCGTGACGCAGTGTTGTCCCGCATACCTGTTCACGTCAGGGGACAAAAACTGTTATTTTTGTAAAATTGAACAGCCTTCATATCTTCATTTTAGAAAACCAGCTCTCAATAACGCAGAAGTGAAAAATGCACATTCATTTTGTAATATTTTACTCAATGGCAAACCGCCATAATACTTTGAAACACAAGCAGAGCTATATAATGAAATGAGTCAATAATAAACAATGGAATGACATAATTAAGTCTTATACGTGAAGATATGCATGAAAAAAAAAAGGTAATTTAAACCATTTTACAGAATTTTACTGTGAATAACTTACATAATATTTCATTTAGTATACATTTCTTAGTTTCATTGTGAGATATAATAATTTTGGGCTTGTTACTATGAAGTGAGTAGGATGCCTATTTAGCACCAGCTTTGAGTTTGAGAGCTTAACATCATCCATTGTTAACACAAACTTTAACTTTCTTGTTGATCTCAAATCTGTACCCTCTAATTAAACATATCTACCTTCAGAATTCAGATTAAGAGTAAACAGACACCATGAAGACATAAATCTTGACAAAATAAAAGTCAGTTATATGTTATATTAGCACAATAATATCCAATTCAAAGCATGAGCACTGTATCACTGATACATATGTTACCGAGTTACCTCTGCACGTTTGTATTTGCAGAGAGGTCTTATTTTCGTGCTTAGATATTACTTGTGACAATATCTCGTACGTTCAATAATGTGGGTGATACTTATGATAGATGAGCAATCATTATCACTTCAAAGGTCTTAAGGTCATGTTATGCTATGCGCCTGATTCTCAAATTTCCTAATGGATAAATGTAACAATTCACCTTATTGTTCTCAATGAAGTCCCTTGCCACACCTTCACTTGCTTATCTTTTCTGTAGAGATCCAGTCCCCTTTTGTGTTCACTTCCGCGTTTGAAAGTGTGGCTCCACGAACTCGGAAGTACTTGTCCACAATTTTCGGGTGTTGGGGGAGAGGGGGGGGGGGGGGGGAATAAGAATCAAGACGGCACTTTGGCGTCCACCCCTCCCCCCCTCCCCCCGTTCGCCTCCTTTTCCCCAGCAAGCCTTATTGTTTGCATTACCTCTGACAGCTTCAAGAAGGCAAGACATTTTGGCCGGTAGCTCATTGATCAACCTCGTGTTTTGTACTGAAAATATCATAATGTAATCTTATGTAATTCATCTTCAGGCACTCTAAGGAATACTTGCTCTGCACACTGACAAACAAAGCAGTTTGTAAAACTAGAGCTATGAAAATGGAGCTGTGGCAGACAGAACTACATGTACTGAAAACTGCCGTTCCCCTCCCGTCCCCTCCTCCCCCTCCCCTCCAAAGCAACAGATAAAAATAAAATAAGATAAGGTAAGATGAAATAACTTCAGTTTTCCACAAAAGTAGACGTTTTTTTTTGTACAATGTAAAACAAGCTGTAAATAAACGGTAAAAATTAAGCATAATGTTGAATATAAACCATACATTCACTTGCATATCATCTTCATGCACATGCACACAACTACACATAAAAAGTTCCAGCATTCTAAAATGAGTCCAAGACGTTTAAATAAGATGGTAGAGGTGCCAATAATGATAATATTTTTTTTTATAACATTCTAATCACAGATGGTATAAAAAACTAAAGACAGGTGGTGAGGAGAACGCTAGGCTTACTGCGACGGCCCTACAACTCTGCACGGAGGCAATGACTTTTTATAAATATATTGTAAGAAACATCGAAAGACGGCTCTACTGTGCCATCTTTACATGCAAATTCATTCTTCTGGGAGGTACTTCTACAGAGTAAATTCCGTTTTACAAAGTATGCCGATTGAAAAGCAACAAATTTAATATGTTCCGGTTGTATGGGGCCGCTTTGAGTGACTCCTGCAAAAGGCAAACAAAATCAAAACACTTGAAAGTCAGCCCCAGACTCTCGCACACAGCTGTGACAACATACTGACAACCAGTCACCAACTTTTTTTTAGCCAAGGAGTATACAACAACATCCTGTTTCAGAATAGAATTGTCATTTGAGGAAAAAAAAAAGCAGGATGCAGTCTACTGTAGATAAAAATATCACAAAAAGTGAAAAAAGATCGCTCTATATGAGATGTTCAAAACAAACTTGTTTAGGAATAACAGAAAATTTTAATGACAGTTATTGTGCATGAACTCAGGTATATGAATATTTTTTCATATTCGTCTCTTCCTTTACTTTAATACACTTTCGTATTAATATTAAGCATATAGTGAATATGGACATTGCATATTAGACTAGATCTAATTATTGTCGTTCCATCAAGCTGAGAGGCAGGCTATACGACACAAATAAAGTTATCTAAACCGCCAATGAGACTATTTCGCCTATTCCTTTAACGTGCCCAGCTATATCGGGAGACGATCTATGCTCTTAACAGACTGAACAGCCATGTCCGAGGGACAACAGCTGGTCATCATCAATCACAGCAGGAAAAAACATGTTCACTTCAGTCTGTTCAACTTAGATTTCTAGTCTCTCACTCTTATCTCTTTCTATCTCTGTTCTATAATTTATGAATGTGCTTTTTCATTGTTTGGCCTAGCCTTTATCGATGACATTAACTAATTGTTCCTTGTTGTAAACTAAATACAGACCGACAATGATTAAGCCAATTAAATTTTAAAAACAAAACAAACAAAAAACCCCAAACTTTGTTACGCCTACACTAAAAAGGCTAAGGGGATCACATACTGTGGCATATCTAGCAATTGTTTAAAGGATTTCAAAGATCTCCTCATGTCTGATACTCCCTTTCACGTTTAAGAGTAAACACGGGAGAGAAATACGAGAAGGTTTCACTATAAAAACCGACACTATCCCATCACAAAGGTGAGTCACACAATGGAAGGTGTGTGTCCAATGAACCCGTCATCCAGAACCCTCGACACAATGAAAAGATTAAATCACGATCATGACACGATCATAAACATGTGTAACAACAAAAGAAAAAAGCTACAGAAACAAACGACAAAAACAAAACAAAACAAAACCAAAAGCAAACCAAACTAAAAAAAAAAAACAACAAAAAACACAGACACACAAAAAAACAAAACAAAACAAACAAACAAACATGGTTCTAGACGTTGCCGACGACGAAAAAATCCATTTGAAGGAGAAATGACACTTCTTTTAGCTAACAGATTTTGTTTATTTGAAACGTCAGACTTCTTTGCTTTGGATAATCAATTGTTTTGGGTTTTGTAAATGAGGGGAAGGGGGAGGGGGGGGGGGGGGGGAATAATGCGAGTATCGTGCGTCGCCTGAGTGGGCGAACGGTAAAC
>JBCEWB010043421.1:0-14523 GCA_039654565.1 Peronia peronii | reverse complement strand
CTATCTCATCTTGCCTGTCTCTCAGTCACTCTCTCTCTCCCTTTCTCTCTCCATATCTCGCTTTTTTCCAGACTTCCTTTTAGTAACCCTCTATTTCCATTTCTCCGTATGAAGAGTTTCCGAAGCATCCTCTCTTCTTCACTAAGCCTGCAGCTTGACCTATATAACTCACAATTTTACTAATACTGTAATAGTAATAATCAATTTTACGCACCATAGGTGGATTATGTAATTTATCCATTCATAACATGACTCGTATTTATGTCACATTAAGAATATTGATAATAATTAAATATAATTAATATATATGATTCGACAACTCCTTTGTTGTTATGACCAAATAATTTTTGTACCAGCCTAGCAATACCAATTGTTACCTTTATTGATATTTTCATTGTTGTTGTTACATGTATGTACAAACTTACGGGGCACTACTGTCAGAATGTGCTGTGGTAATTAAGATATTGTGATGTAAATATACACCATATGTTTATATAATTACGTGTGAACTCAGAGAAAACATGTAAATTTATAATTACTCTGTTATAATTACCTGTATGTTAAGGGTGCTTTTTGCCCATTATGTATGTGACCAAAACAAAAAAAAAAAAATCCAAGGCGTCTTATGACAAAAACAAAAAAAATCCATGGCGTCAGCTGTGAATTTTCATTCTAAAGTGCTTTCAGTTATTAACTTATAGAGTGAAGCGTTGACCTTATGACTTCGAGATCAAGATTTTGAGGCCAGATTGGACACAAACACACACACTTACACACATTCACATGCGCGCACACATACATGTAGAATGTATATACAATTGGTGACATGGGATATCACTGGTGAAAAAAAAAAAAATGTTAGTCATTGAATTCCATATTTTGTTCCTATATATACGCTGTCAAGTGTCATTAGTGCACAAATCCTCATTTGATATGTTTTATAACAAATATGAATATATATTATAGATATTTAAATCTACCTCAATTGGGTCCATAAAATATACACATACTATTAGAATAATAATTATTATGGACCCAATTTTATTAAGGTAGACCTAAATACATGTATATGCAGACCTACTCTACGGTCTACCTGTCTAGCCCAATAAAAAATTGTTTGGAGAAGAATGACTAGTGAAGCCTATTGTGTTCTTTCCAAAGTTAAAATCATTGGGAGAGCAATAAAGGTTAACTTCTCATTAACCTTAGAAGTGTCAGTGGGCTAGAACTGCCAGAGTATCTTTTGATTTCCATGGCGGCTGTAGAAAGGACAGTTGATACAGATACATTATGATGAATGAATGCCATATCGCGATTTTATCTACGAGAGTGAATTTTTAACACATTTTTTTTTCTTTCTATCTAACCCTTCTGAGTTCAAGGAGAAAAAAACGTCCTCGATTTGACGAGCGCCTGACTTAATTGGTTGCGTCTCATCTTTCTTTTTTTTTTTTTATACATGTAATTATTTTTTTCTCTACGCCTTTGAGCAGGAAAACCCTTTTCCAAAGTATGACGGGCCAGCCTTGGACTACGAAAACGATGGCTCTTTGACACCGCTAGATTTAAAATGACCATGTTATTAATTCCGTTCCATTTTTTTTTTTTCCTGAAGTTTTATTGCTGATAACTTCCATTCATTTGACCCGTTATTCTTTAGAAATTGCTTTGAAATTGTACAGGGCTATTAAAAAAGAATGATTGTTTGTTGGGGTTTAACGACACATCAGCACGATTACGGCTATGTTGTGTCAAACACGGTTAGATATGTTTACACGTCAAGAAGAAGAGAGGAAAAAAAGCGGGACAGAAGACAGTAGCAAGAAGAAGAGATGTCTCCCCTGGAACGTCGAGGATGGCACTCCATGGGAGACATCACACCGATGGCAGGCTTACACCACCTGCAGGTGGGAGAAGAGAACCTACTTAGAACCCCCCCCCCCCCCCCCCGGGAGATAAAAAAGAATGAACCGATTTCATTACGCAGTAGAAAACTCCAGCCAAGTCACAAGTACTCTACTCACAATCAACTTTTTTTTTTTTCCTTCCTATCTTACAAATGTTCAATGTGGCCACTGTCTATCAATGCGGTAAAAGAATTCCTCCCAGGCGCGTTTATTACATGTAGATATCACGATTCCCTGAGTTGATCGCTAGGTCATCGAGGTTAGTGGGTAGTGGGTAACATTGGAACAGAAATGATGCGATTACAGCGCCCTTATGGCAGCTATTCAAAACTTAGAAAATTCTAATGGTCACCGACTCATTCCATGACAATGCTTGAGAACAGAGGCAGTGCGTCATGAAATCAGTTCATTCTTTTGGAATAACCCTGTACATTGAATCAGCTGGATAATTAAATTCGACACAGTACATAGCAGGCTTGTGGAAGTAGTGTATAGTACATATAGTTTCACTCCCCACAGCCAAATGGTGGAGACAGAGCCTAGTGTGCTCGAAGAGGACGTTAGATCTACATTTTGTGTGTTTCCTTTAACGTGCCCGTTACAAAAGTAGTATAATTAAAGAAATTTGCGCTCAATATAAGAAGGGAACGTTAATTTCAGCAAGTCTTGCCTGGTGAAAATGTATTTGTCATACTACATGAGTACATGTATATATTTTAGCAGCATTGGATATGTTGTTATCAATGGACTGTATTCAATATAAAACTAAAATTCAGTCGCATAGTTGGGTTTGTTTTGTTATTTTGTTTTTCAAAGCAAGTTTGTGTGTGCATGTTTTTGTTTTGTTTGCTATTCTTTATATTTATTTGTTTGTCATTGTCTGTGCATGTAATAATGTATATGTGTTTTGTCTTTATTTCTGAAGTTACTAAGTTTCTTTCCCTTCCCAGTATCGTCAAATTCAATTTCTATAATTTCCATGTTAGAGTAATCCTATAAATTCAAACATACTTAAAGTGAAACAAACGAGACCAATGAAATGAGAAAAACACATGTAATACAAAGAGCCAGACCTAATATTTTGCCTTTCAAACCAATGTCCGAGTGTATATAAGTTAACTTTGTAACAAATTTCAGTTAAGTAGCATATAGTTGATCTTATTTAATTTTTCTACAAAAATACAATTGTATCATATTAGTGCAGTCAATGTCATGCTGTTCTTGTTCAATTCTCTCTACCACTGTGGTTATACATGTACATGTATTTGTCCTATCTGTTCCATCCCAAGTTTTTTTATAAACACTCTGCTGAAGATAAAATGTCTCGCACCGAAGGCAAATGAGTCGGAAGTCGATTGGGGAGATTTCAAGCTAAGGCCATTTTTAACTATCTTCCGACTGAGATACCAAAACGTTTTATTTGCTTTCCACAAAATGAAAATTCAACCTTTTCTAACTTGAAAAGAAAAATTTGGTATCTGAGTAGAAAAACAGTTAACAACGGCCGTAACTTGCGATCGCCCAAAGCGATTTCCCACTCATTTGCTCTGGGCCCAAGACAAATTACCACAAAAAAAAAAAAAAAATTCCATCAAACATTATATATTATGATTTATTGCTCTTTTTGTTCTCTGCCTCAAATCAGTCTATCCTCAGACAAACAAAGGTGTACTAGAGACTGTGACAGAAGGTCATGACCCTTTCTCCACTGCTTACATCATCACCTTCAACACTTTCATGAGATAATAAAATTTGGTTTGCTTTGTATTTTCAATCATAATAATATAAGTTCACAATTTGATAAAAGATAAAAATAAGATAAATTTAAAACTTCCAATGAAGGAGAGAAAGGAAATTATCAACCCAAAATGTGTTGAAAGTGATGACTGTAAATAATGGCCAAAGGATCAAGACCTTCTGTCACACTCTCATGAACAATTCTGATCAAACAAGTAAAGTTACACATCACCTCAAAGAAAGGCACATTTAGTTACATGTATACATACCTCTCAGACAGAACTGAAAAAGAAAAAAAGACTAACAAATCATCCAGGAAAGAAATAATAAAAAAATGTGTCTTTCAAGGCCCGATTTCTCTTTCCCATTTGCTATGTTCCAAATAAAACATTTCAGTGGTCTGGGAAATAAAGGGTTTACAAATTTGATACTCTGAGTACCAAAGATCACAGAGCCCTATCACATAGATTACTGAGCATCCGAAATTCGGGTTAAAAAGAAAAAGCAAACAAAAAAAGGAATGATAAACTATATCTCTGAATGTTCTGCTGCATCTTCTGTGCTGCACTTCTTTGTAAGAATATTGACCTTCCCAAACTCTGAGAAATATGACAAACAAAAGCATTGACAAACTAGATCGATATTCTTCAATCTTCTGCCTCTTTTTTTCTACATTGCAGATCTCTCTAGGGTGATCTTTTGTTATGGGCTTGAAAAGCAAAAGCTGAAAAATCTTTTTAATACATGGGCATGTAACAAGAAAGACAATGGCACACCCCTCAGGGTACCCAGCATTTGAGAAGATGGTATGACAAATAAAAAAAAAAACATTTAAAACCACCTCCTGTAATAATCTTTTGCAGCCCTCTGCCCCCAAGATTTTACAGCCCATAATTTGAATCATGAATGTAAAACAGTTCCGGCTTAGTGGCTTGAGAAATGAAATGTAAAAATCTGACAATAACTCTGGAATCAATTCACGTTGAAAGCACACATCATACAGAGTAGTGGCCATTCCCTTGTACCTGCACTGGCATCAAACTCCAAAGACCAGCAGAGAATTAGAACTGTACAGTGCATCCTCAACTGTGACCTCTCTGTGGTGTACATGTAATAGCATAATAGTGAACGAAGAGAGAAGAAATGATTAAATAATAAACAAACAGCTTCAATCCACATCACATATAGCAAAACAATGTATGAGAAGAGATGAAAACACTTATTGTATCAACATTAGCAATAATCATAGCAGCTTCATTCAAACTTTTAAGAGAGAGACATTCAATGAGGTGAGAAGCAACATTTACTTACAAACACACTGACTTCAACTAAACTTGCAGGAACAAGACAGTGGCTAAGAAGAGAAGACACTGGCTTCTATCAAACTTGTAGGATCACAATGCTAAGTGTTTGCTGAACGATGAGACAAGAACATGACCAGGGGTCTTAGTCTGTTTTCATCAATCAGGCAATGTATGAAGAGACTAGGGGGACCATCTAAGTCATCACATTACTTGAAATATTTGGATCAGTAGATTTTAGTCAACATCAAAAGCATGGAAATGTTCATTAAAATTGGATGTATTGTATTCTCTGTTGTCAGATTTTACACTTGCTCTGTATCACAGATGAAATTTGATATTGATAGATTCACCTTACAAAATCATTGTAATTTAAAAAGAAACAAATAAGCAAGGCAAAACATTCTAGCATACTTGTACAAAAATACAATAATAATACGAGTATAATATTTTACATGATAATGCGGTATCACATTTAGGAAGACATACTGAAGGGAGATAATACCAGGGCAAGAGTTTCTAAAGTTAGTTCCCTTGGATCTCTCTTGGCTTTGAATCGACATGCAATTTTTTGCATCCCTGGTGACTGAGCTATCCAGAGAGCTCTATTTTAAATGCCTTAGTGGAAATTATCAAGCACGCTAAAAGACTCTAATATTGGCTGTAACTGATTAATATTTTAGTTATGGATCTTCCCAGTCAGTTCTAATGATACACGCTTGATTCTGCAAATCTATTATATGTCTTTAAATTTTTCAGCTTTCTACCCTAAAGATATTAATAATTATTACCAATTCCTATACTGACATGGATTTGTCAGGTCCATAGCTGGAATTCCCTAATGACAGGAAATTGCTACCTTTTATGTTTGGCCATATGAGAATGTTGAACTCACTTAGAGATACTGACAAAACTAAAACAAAGTGTCAACAAGACATCTACCGTTTGAATATGTCCCTGGCAACATAGCTAATGTCAGATTCAATATCATTATGTCAACAATACATTTACATTTATAAGGTGAAATTATTGATCTCCTGAACATTGCTTAGTAAAGCTTCACACTGATCTTTTCAGGAATTAAAAACGATAAAATATCTCTGGCCTGTGCCATATTTCAATGGGTATAACTTCCACACTGAGCCCTGTCATAGGCCAAGGAGTGTGCACATGAACATGACGTAAACATGTACATGGATTTTACTTCTCATGCAGCAAGCCAAAGATTCTGGTGATTGAGTGCTCTTGCCATCTTTCACAAGTGACACAAATGTGCATGCAAAAATCAGTCCCATGAAAACAGACAATATACCACTGTATACGTGAATCTCTAAGAGTATATTATGAGCGAGCATCAAAAAGTTTCCCAGCATTAAATGAAAATGAAAAATATGTAAGAAAATACACATTTTTCTTCAAATGCTGCCATCCATCTCTGCTGTAATAAAAAAATTTGCTTTTTTTTTTTTTTCAAACAAATTACTAAAACTAAATGGACAATTTTAATACCCATCAGCCAAGAAAAACATTTCCAAAAGAACAAAAAATAAGAAAAATTCTCGTTGTCAGTGAAAGTAAATGCATAGCCTTGTATAAAAAAAAACCTGTTCAAATAACAGTTTTAAGCATGAGCAAATCACATTGTTTCTTTCGGTTAATTGTGCATTGAGCCACTAGAATTTTCCAAAGTAGAGGGCAAATCAATATAAAACAGGATCCAGATCTAAACAAATAAACAAACCTGTCGAAAGAATTTGTTAAAAAAAAAAAAAAAATCTAAATTGTGTTAGAAAATCACTCATCACTGATAAAATCGCAATACCTCCAGTAGCCTCGACTGGACATGTGCCTGATTTCATCATGTCACATCTCATATTCAAATGAGTGTAAATGTACGTCACACGATAATTATATCTCATCAACTGCAAAAGGCAAAAAATACTAAATGTTTGGAAAAAAAATGCAACAATGAGAACACAGCATGTGCTATTACGTCAATCAACACATAGCAGACTTTCTGTATAGGCCTCCACCAATCAAAATATGTTAGTTACATCCACAATCAAAATGTCTCTATGATACCCAAGAAATCAAAATGCGCACATATTTAGTGATTCATCTAAGTAGAGAAAATTGAGCTATCCATCAAACAAATATAGAATAAATGGTGCAATTACAATTATTTTCTATTGTATCAGAGGTATTTCACAGGGATGTCAATCTGTTTTCATGTAAAAGTAGGAAACCTTTGGTTCGGTCTAAATACATCTTTCAACCCATGGAGGCAGTTATCTTGATAGGAAACCTTTCACCTTCTGCTTTTTCCATGCCAAATTCACACGGCAAAACCTAAAAATTGTGATATTTTTCATAAAAGAGGCCCCAAAAAATGAGGTCAGTAAAGAATCTGGATAGAGCCAAAAAATCTGTTTTCCAACTATAGTAGGAAGTTTGACATCCCTGATTTCAAAAAGTATGGTGAAATACATGTGCATGGTGAAATACATGTGTATGAAAGCACTGAATTCTTCGGGATAATTTTATATTGATAACTCTTTGTCACAACTTTTTGTGTAAATGGATGAAACAAATATCCATTAGTTACAATGATTAAAAAAAAAATGTCAGAACCCAATAAGAGAAAAATTTGAGATTACAATAGATATTAAAGAATGACAACTGTCACCGTGCACAACAATGACATTTGGGAAAAAAAAAATAGCTGGTACCTTTTAACTCTATTAGTGTCACAGATCCTCTAGCAGCCCACACAATTTCCATAGATAAATCTACCTGGACCACTAAAGCCGCCCAAGATGAGCAGGCACAATTAATTATTTAATAAGGAAGAAAAATGCAAATGCAGACAAGAGTGTTACTATTACTATTTCTTTTCTAATCTTCTGAAGATGATTTTCCTCATTTTTAAAACTGACTAGTGGCATTTACAAAGCACCCATGTATTGATTTAGAGCTTTATTTCTATTTGACCATGATGGGTAAGTGAATGAGTCTTTTGGTGTTGTTTTTTTTGTTTTTGTTCTGTTTTTTTGTTTTTTGGTAACAGCTTTGAGGTCAGTAAATGTTGAAAGCTATTGATTGGAGAGTTGAATGACAACATGCTGGATAACATACAGAAAAAAACAAAATGTATGAGTAAAATTTAGATATTCAAACAAAATCAATCAAAATTCTAAAAATTCATACTTTCCCCTTCAAAATCACTACCGTTTTGAAAAGTTACAGCTTCATCTAAAGAGCACCTGTCTATTTGGGTAGCCTACATGGTTTTGAATACTCTGCCATCCTGAAGAATGTTTCCTGATTTTTTTTTTTTTTTTTTTTTGAGAAACGAATTCATTTGAAAGCCATTTCTCAGAGCAAGGATAACAGTTACACAAAACACCACTATGTCTCAAGTTTGTGACACTGAATGAGTTAAAAGATATTGAGTGCATATAAAGAAGAAATACATCTAAAAAAAAACAATATGCCCTCTTCCCTCTCTTTTCCATTAGCTTGGATCAGATGTGTATTTAAGTGCTGAATCTGTCATTGAGTATGTGCAGCTGTAAGGCATGATCTCAGATGACCAACTGAAACAAGGAAGGAGAGGAGGAGGGAGAGAAAACATGATAAAATGCATCCATGGCCACTGATGCAATCACATGAAACCTACGAGCTCTTCTCTTCTGGCTTGTAGGGCAGTAACTTCAACACCAGGGAGGTAAAGCCAAACAAAAATGTGGAGAAGATCCACTTGCAAGTGGCTTGGAATGACATTCCTCGGTCACTGAAACAGAGAAATACAGGACAAAAAAATCAGTAATGTTACTGAGCACATCAGCAGTGAATAGTGATCTGATAATGATTCTATGAGCAACTGTGGCCTTGAGCCAAATTACTCCCCTTCACAAGAAAATTGGTAAGTATAATATAAGCACCATAAAAAGAAGGAGGAAATTATTTTCATTCTTTTTGTTTGATACATGTTGCTGGGAAAATTTCTGAAACATCTATGATGGCATGAAAACATTTATTTCTGATTTTATTTTTCTGTAATTTCCCACTGCATGTTGCTTTTTAAAATACAGTGGAACTCTGATACTACAAAATCGGATGTGAAATTTCGGAAATAAAGAAAAGAATATGCAGTCCTGTTCTATTTCTTTATTCTTTGTTCTAATAAAATCTCAGAATTTGCGAAATGCCAAGGTCAGATCTCTGTATCCTTTTCAACCTCCTCAGTATAAAATGCCAAACCTCCCGACCTCACTTATAAAGAAAACGTGGCGATGTGCCGAAGATGGTTAAACTGAACACGTGACCAGCGTTTTGTATGTTCAATCAATCCTAACAATGCCCCCCCAGCTCTGCTTACACATTGATGGTTAAAGGTGAGACGTAATGTTTGCGTAACACTTATGCAATAGGCTAGGTCCAGACAAAACAATCTGGGGCAGGGGCAGTGAATCTTTGTCCACGCAGGTGGAAGTAAAGCAGTTTGAGCAGAGTATGCTGGGTGAGGGAGACGAGGAGAAATCTTTACGGTATTAAGGAACATTCTGCGAAATCCTCACACATGCAGACAATGGTCCGGGAGTAGTCATCAATTAAACTGCAGTCTATTGTTCAGCCTACATACTGCAGCACATTACTCTAACTTTTAGCACAGAGTAAAACGTATCATTCAGCAGCCTTCCAGTTTCAATATTTCATTGTTAAAATTTGTTATAGTTAGACAAAAATGAAACAAAATGAATAACGCATGCACAGGCTTTGTAAGGGGACAATTATCAGGGAAATAATTAAAAGTAATGATGAGTCAATATACAGCCCCTCCCCCACCCCACCCCCCTCGTTCTATGATCTCTGTTGGACATTAAGAAATTCTGATATTAAAAAATAAAAGTTCTGGTCCTTCAATTTCTTAATATCAGAATTCCACTGTAATTACGAACTACTATGCTAAAATATTTTCATATGCCAGGTACATGAAGAATAAAACAAGTGTTGTAGAGAGAGAAAAATTTACTTTAGTGCTTTCTTATTTGAAACATATAACAACAAAAAAATTGCTAAAAAAAATCATGATCAGGAAGAAGACAGGTATAATAAAAGATAGACAAAAATTTCTTTTCATGTGCTCACTGGCAAACTTTTCCTGCAAAGGCAGCTTCAGTGGTATGGGCCACCAATGTAAAGGCGCATCTGAGGATACAATTCAAATAATATAATGTACAAGACTAGCGTTACTGAGCTGATAGATGAATTATTTTCATGATACTCATAAATATAAAGGGACAATCTAAAATAGCCTTCATCATCCTGAACAATACTGAGTAAGTATATTTTTTATTTAGCTTTGGGCCAGTAGGGGCCCATTGCTGAAGAAACATTTAACTATGAGCTAACATTTCCTCACCCTGCATGGGATATATCCACTATGAGCCAATAAGGGGTTATTCCAGAGGAAAAACATTAAGTTTTGAAACCAAGACCCATTAAATCACAGTCGAGTCCGCTTAAATCGATTCTGCCGGGACCAACCTAATGGGTTCGATTAAAGAGAGTTCGTCTTCCAGTTTTTAACAGGGTGGGGGGGGGGGCAATTCTCAAATGACTAATGAGGCACTATTTTATTTTATTCCCGGATTATTCCCCTTTACAAAGAAATCGCGCTATGGCTCCCAAGCTTTGTGTTTATCTTAAATTCAAACTCTCTTGTATAATTGGATTGCTAGCCCTAACAAAGGGCTGTGTTGAAAGCAAAAGTAATGTAAAGAAAAGTTCAAGGTAGAATGGTGTTAGTTTTAGCTGTGAAAATAACTGTTGATGAGAAGGTTTTAACCCTGAAATGGACTGCTAATGCTTTAGTCCTAAAAAAGGGCAGCTGAGTAAGTTTTACCCCTGAAAAAAAGTTTTAAGTCTGAAGACAGTTAAAGGAAGCCATCACAGTCTGTGAGAAGCGAGTCAACCGCAAGCAAAAAAAAAAAAAAACCTAGCACGATGTAGAATATGGCCTATCCCGTCACGCTAAGAGAATCAAGATCATAACAAGAGTGCAGCACTCTATTATAGTGTAACCTACACACTTTGTAAATGTAGATTTAACACGTGTAGCACATTTAAGAGAATACATGTACTATAGGTTCTGCTTGGATGCTTGATTATCGATCAATTGTTAGCAGCGCTGGTCGGTACACTGTTTATCCCCCCCCACCCCTCCATGAACACATGGCCTACTTATGCTGCATGCGAGGTACAATACATTGTCTAACCCCCTTTCGCCCCATCCATGGCACTGTCTCCTTTGTTTTCAAACCACCGGCATCCATGTTGGTGGAAACCAGGTGGAGATGACAATAACTGATTTTTACCTTTGTGGCAGCACTGACTGGTTCCATTTAAAGGAAACACACAGCGATGGCTTCGATTTATGCAAGAGGCATTTAATAGGGGCAAAGAGGAAAAAAAATCTATTGTTTCGGTTTTTATTTGATTTATCAGAGATTCGTTTTATCAAGAGTTCAGTTTGAGTGGACTCGACTGTATGTGATAACACACAATCAGGTACATCTAGCCAAGACAAAGACCCATTGCATAAGATACATGTAGCTTTCAGTCAACATGGCCCCACTACAAAAAAGATATTTACAATGTGCCACAAGGAACATTGTACAAGTCACCGCCAAATGCAGTAAACCAAAAAAAAACTTAATGGAATGAAATAAATTATAGTCAAAACTGTAGGCTCTTCCAATTTTTGGCAAACCAAGGCATAAATTGCATGACTTCAGACTACTTTTTTGCAACTTTCAGCAAAAATTTTTAAATTTCATGGTATCACAGAAATCCTGATCGGACACTAAATACCATTTTTTGGAAATATGACTGTAACTGGTTCTTCATGTGAGATTCACTTGTTTTCTGTTTTCCATCCTTAAGGTTCTCACCTAGGGTACTTGTGAAATTTTTTCCCTGGTCTCACACTCAACTGAAAACAAATTTTGAGGCCTTCACCTGCTGTCCCTTCTCTTCCTGCAACATCTTATGATCATAAAAACCACACTTGAAAGACAATTTTATTAGCCTTGTCCTGGTCATTTGAAAAGATGCAGTACGACTGAGGTCTCCCTTTCCCTGTCTTAATGGGATGTGATGACAGGGATGACCAATATTTTCTGACATACACATTATAGCATATAGGCTAAGATTGACCCATGACATATTAGGCCTCTGATCCTTCTAAAAATATCACATATATCACCTAAACTTAAACATGAGCAGCTCTTACTTCTTAACTGATTTCCTAAACTTTAAATAAGTGTCATATAGAGATTGAAAAAATAATAACAAAAATAAAACAAAAAAATACAGACAACAGCATATGTATCCATGTTTAATACTTGCTGACACAGTGATAAACTGATTAGCGAAAGTCAACTTGGTCTATTGTACAGTTAAACTCTAAATCACTGTGAGAAGAAGATACTTCAGTGGACAGCAGGACAGCTATGTTTCAAGATCTAATGTCCTAGGCAAGACAGTACTCAGTGCTCCAGGGTACAATGAAAGAAACAAGGAGAAGTTAGGGGATGACAAAAAAGAATTTAAGTAAGTAGCAACATCAGAGTGGACAGAAGCGAGCTTTGTCGCAATCCCAATCCAGATCTGAAATCAATGTAGAGATGGACAGAGTTGTCAAAACAAGGGTTACAGGACCTTTGAGCCAACATTCTTAAAAAAATTTAGATTGTGAGCATTTCTGTTACTTACAGTCCAACACAGATGTTGTGATGATATGTGCCCATGTATACTGCCAAACTACGTAATGGACCAAAAAATGTAGGAATGCTTTCAGGTGCAACCGTCGCTGCCTGGAGACAAGAAATATTTCTGCATATCACATGAAAGTGCTGTTGTACAGAGATGGTTCCTTGATTACTCCATAATGAAATTGAATGACTTTTCATGACTTAAAATCCTAAACTGCCGGTTCACAAAGACAGTTTATTTTGATGCATTCAGTTATTGAGACAATACTTATCAACCAGATCTATGACTCTTACTGCTGAATATCATTATTTCATGAAATTGCAATAACAAGCTTACACAAATATGGAAACAATGATCCTCTAATGAATTTGTTTCTTGTGTAATAGTGCCAACCACATCTAACAGATCTTACTGAAGACACTCCTCTGGGTCCAGCCCTATGTTTACATCTGCTGGGTATACACATTACTGACATTTCTGATCAATCTAAATTTCTAATGTAAAAATTCAGGATTCATGTTTACAATTCTACAAAAGCGAATTTATTAATATGAACTCAGGTCCATCGACAGTTGAATCAACAGGATGGGACTATGACTCTGGAGAAATACCTCACAAACATGCTTTTCCCCAGCTCCCACCAACTCTTCTGTGTACAACATGATGCCAGTCACTGGAGTCCCTTATAAACAGAAATAGAATATAGATCTAAGCTCTAGTAATAGACTAAATTCATCTAGATCTAGATCTAAGGTCTGTTCCATAGCCAAGCAGCCTGCTTGTGCTCACCTGTGCAGCATTCCATAGGTAAGCACTCCAAGCCTTTTGCCTTGCTGCTTGCAAGCACAGCAAGCACATCTTCCTAGGTGCTTTTTCTTAGCAAGCAAAGATGGCAGTGCTCATCAGGTTCAAGACAGCCAATGGCATTGACGGGGGGGGGGGGGGGGGATGGATGTGGTCTAAGGGTTTAGCATTTGGCTCTCCATGAAAACATCGGGGTTCTAGACCTAGATCTAGATCTATATCTATGAGGGAGAATGGGAAAAATTTAGAATCTGATCTTTATTTTTCCCTCAGTTGTTTTGCATAGGTATGTGTAAGTTAGACATCTGACTATTTCAAAAATGGATAAAATAAATCTGAATATATTTTGGCTATCCTGTTTGTATGTTCAGCACATTAAAGAGTCCTTCACCACTAAAACTGGATGAAAAGTAGGCGAAAATGTCACTGTCTGCTCTAAATTTATGAAACTCAAATGAGAACTTGTTCCCAGAAATCAGATAGATCTATATACACTCTAACACGGTTAAAACAAAATTTGTGGGGCATGGAAATCATTTTTGTTCTATCGCTAGTTTGTTGTATTCGAAAAGGCTAAATTGAAACAGGGATGCAAGTTAAATTATCAAATTATCTCCCCTAATTGAAGAGTGTCCGCACCACGACCTTATGTCTTAAGGCCACTCCATTTTCATTTTTGTTGTTCTTGCTGTTGTAAGTATAACATACATATAAAATGTGTGGTTATGTAGCTGTTATGCCGTTTGTGATTTTTTTTTTTTTTTTTCCTCAATTCTTCAAGACAAAGTGGAGTTTGGAATGGCATACTTTCTGCAGATATCCGACTTTTTCAGTAAACCTTCACCAACTTCACAAATCATGTCCTTTTGAACTGCAGCGATGAACTTGTTCTCCTATGTTTTAACATGTTTAGTTTCGATGAATTCATCATTGATTGTCAGCCTAGATCTAAAATAGCTTTATCGTCAACTTAAAGCTCACAATTTTCAATATGA
>JBCEWB010043399.1:0-14525 GCA_039654565.1 Peronia peronii | reverse complement strand
CACACACACACACACACACACACACACACACACACACACACACACACACACACACACACACACACACACACACTACTGCCATAATATCTCTAGCCGATTCATGTTGAACAAGCGAAATTCATAGCACAGGAAATTTAGTGCTCACTGATTCGCTACTTCAGTATTCTTTTTAATTTTGCATTAAAAAACAAGTCCCAGTGAGAAGCAGCCAGTCTCACACTCTGATATCAAAGTTACGAACCAGTGTAGGTGATATTAGTTATGAGCTGCGTGGTTCTGAAATCCGAACACAGACAACTGGCTTGCCCAGTAGACAAAAGAACGAAGATTTTGTTTTCCAGTTTTATATTTGGCAGGTTGGACGAACCTCCCAAAGATTCTTAAAGGAAGGCATTGCCTGGGCTAGTTGTATCTAAAGGTGTGCTGAATATTGCAGGTATCATTAAAATCATCTGCTACAGGCACAGTGCGAGAAAGGAGATGGACTCGTTAGCGGTATCCTTATTTGTCCACGTAAATACGTGTAATGAGCACAGCGCACTTCTGATGAACTATGCTGGAACAAACAAGACAGATAGGTAAAGATCAGAGCAAGGCTCACAAATCACTGATAGGGCATCCTCACTCTTCAGCAGGACTACAGAAGCTTGAGGCTTGAGAAAGTAACAGAGACTCATTAGTTCTTGTCATGTTGTGGATGGCAGTGCCCGCACACAGGAGCCTGGCCAGAAACGTCTCCAGATTCTTACCTGTGATCTATTCACAAACACATACATTCTAGAGACGGCTTTTAATGAGAGTTCGCCCCCTACATTCACCTTGATCGTCGGATCAAACACCGCTCAATTGTATCTCATGCCTTGCATTTAAATAGAAAACGTGGACAGAACTTAAATTTTAAAGAAGAAGATATATATTATTATCGCAATATGTCTGTACGGCATTTTGCATCTTTTTGTGAGACTAAGGAATAATTATCAGAAATTTTTGACTGCAGTTTTCGAACAAATAGGTGAAATTCCGACATCTAATATTATGAAGGACAGTAACAATTAAAGCAGGAACAGTTGCATTTAGAAACAATGTGAATTTAGAATGGACCACCGGTTTAGCAACAAAACCTAAATTCATTTTGAATTCATCATCGCTCTTTCTGAGTTCATTATAATTTGGAGCGATAAAGTTTGACCTAACTTGGAGACTCAGCTTATTTCATGATACAGAATTATCATATTAATTAAACTATATTTATGATGCATGGAGAAAAAGCTTCCCTAAAGATGAGCTGTCGCCTATATGCGGGTCAGCAGTATTCCAGGCATTCTTATTTGAATTTTCTTATCTTCTTTTAATCTCTCTGGGAGTCCTTAGCAGTGTTTTGGACAGTGCCGTCTTTCCATTTCTCCCCTCCAGTTCTTTTTTCCTCATTCCGTTTATTATTCATTTGAAATGCGGGTGTCTAATAGGTTGTTAATAGTGTTATCCATTATAAATTATTTTTCCCCGCCACGAACAGAATTTATGAAATATAAGTATTTGCGACAGCACTCGTTGAGTTGTATTTGACTATGATTGTGGGACTTGAATGGAATACTTCGTTTGCTATGCGCGGTTCAAGCCTGAATCTAAACAAACACAAACTGTGCCACGTCAGGGCTTCTGCAGTATCTGAACGTTTTCCACGTTTCTTTACAAATTAGTGCAATGTTTCAAATTTTGAAATGCTCTAATGGTATAACCGAAAACAGTCCGCAAATGCTTTGGTAATGCTACAAATTGTGTTAGTATAACAAACTGATACAGAAATGCATATTGTGAAGAAAATGTTACTACCTATGAGGTACCTAGATTGACTGTCATTATGGTGCAAACTCAGACAGTGAAACAAACCGCGATACCCTACAAATTAATGCAATATACAAACTGGATCAAGCTACCGCGATGACTATTCTGCAGTAGACTGTGATCATGTTCATAGCAACGACAAAACTTTAACTAATTACATGTGTCACAGTGGTATCTGTCCTTTGGTAATCAGTCAGTTGATCTTAGGTTATGGCTGCTTTGTTAAGGCTGGGAACTTTATCTTATTGTATGATTGATTTTGACTGCTTGGTGTAGTCCCGGATGTGACGAAGTTGGCACAATATTTACTCTAACATAACCGCGCGGATATGAGCGGACATGACAACAACGAGAGCCATGTTTAAACACCACTACTTACTTATCTTTTAAGATCAAAGTCAATAGAATTGGCTTGAGGAGAATATGTACTCGGGAAGTCCCTTGTTGCCATATTAACATAAACCAATCCATCAACTAATCCAGCTCTTTTTAATGAGCGTATTAACGGCGATGCCAGGATAATTTCACTATCTATGAAAATCAGATCAATTCTCTTTGTTGCATAAAACATATGTGCTTGACCTATTTGTTCAGATTTGTATTTTTCGTGGTTCTAAAGGATATTAACATGACGCTGCCGTGTGTTTTCATAGCTTTTTAAAGTAACCTTACTTCTTATTTTTCTTTGCACATTAGTTTAGCAGCATGACTATCTCTGTTATCTCTTACTTGTGTTTGAAAATTGTGTGTCATTTTTGTTAGCTGTTTTATGAGTGACAAATTATTTATCACAAACTGGAAGCCAAAAATCCTTCAATATAATCTTAGATGCGCAGCGCAACCACTTGAACAATGGATGATTAGATTTCTCCAGGATATCCGTAATAAATATCAAGAATTTAATTATCCGTCGTCAGTACCAGGAAACGATGATTGAACCAGGTTAGAAAGTTCATGCTTAAATTTAAATTTATAAACGGTGCCCGTAGTCAGCCACAGATACCAGAACAGCTGCAACATATGGTAACGCACATATAGGCTGTGCCAAAATTCCTAAAAGTTACTATAAGCCTTAAACCAATATATCAAATGCTTTTCATTGTGTTACAAAATGAACAGAGAGAGAGAGAGAGAGAGAGAGAGAGAGAGAGAGAGAGAGAAAGGGAGTGGTTAGGCGCGGGGAGGCGACGGGAAGGGGATGTCTAAACAAAAGGTTAGTTCTAGTAAGCCCAAGCTGATCTCTGAAAGCATAGAGGAAGGCTCTTTTCACACTGACGCTCCACGATTAGAATGCCACCGTTTTGTCCAGCCCTTAGGTAAAGAGTTTGACGACATCTTAAATCCATTCTTTCCTTTAAATGCGGAAGCCAGGGGCTGTTGCCAAAGATGACATAACGGTGGACCTATTCCCAAAGGTGATTGCGCATGCGGCATGGCAGGGAATGTCCTGTGATCTCTGCACGTTTTGTTGGGTGCACCCACAGAATACGATTGCAGCGCCTAGGGTTATTCATTCACTTCCTTCAACCCATCCCAAACCCCCACTTCCTCCCCTGAGCCCTTCGCAGCTTTGTGCGAATGCTATGGACGGTTGAAACAGCCATGTCCATTATTATATAATATAAACTCTAACGGACAGTGAGGTCGTGGTTTCGTCGTATTATAGATCAGCTGTCTTTAGCACATAAATGTTTCTCTCAATCGTTCATGATTCCTTGGCAGGACAGACCCGTCCAAAATGAAGTGTATAAAAACCACGGAGAGCAAAAAGAAAATTAAGATCACTGAGTGCCAATTTCACCTATAGCGTTACCTTTTTCTTTCAGCGGAAAAGAACTTGTTTCTTTTTCCCAGTGTATCTTTCCATTTGTGTGTCGAAATTTTATGACAGCTGAAGGGCACACACATACACTTGTATGTATATATCCAACTTGTTTCAACAGTTTGACAGAAGAAAATATTGCAAAGATAAAGATTGGCTGTATCGTGATATATAAAGAATACACACCGACATCCTGACATACAATGAACAGCAAACTGGATATTTCCGTTACATAAAGACAGCTATCTGTCAACACAACAGTTTTCTGTCAAAAGAATCCTTCTCTGCTGACAAAACATTATTCCCAATTGAATATTGGACATTTGGATTTTGTCACTTTGTTAAGAAACTCTACCCATCACTGTGAGAACTTTTGTTGAAAACTGCTTGCTTGTTTCTTAATCTATAAACGGCATGCTACGACTCTTCATTGCTTGACATAAACACGGAAGAGGAGCCCGCCATCTGCTGCATCTGTACCACTGAAACATCCTGACAGACGTCGTCCTCTTCAATACTTAGCATGAGACAATTATTTATGATGCAGCGCTTTTGTTCCAGAATAGAAACCAGAAAACATTTTTTTTTAATGTGTTCCTTTGCTTAGATGTTAGTGCTGTCTCAATCGAATCCATGCCATTCAGGTCAGATGACGTCCATTTTCTGTGTCTTGATATTGAGGGATGGGGATGGCACTGGATGAGAAGAACAAATTAGAAAGGATGTATGTAGGGAGGGGGAGTGGGACTAAGAGTGGAGCAGCGCTTCTTGAAATTCTCCAATAACAAAGAGCGTGAGATGGCAAGTGGATATTTTAATTATAAAATGTGTTTGTTGACAAAAAAATAGATTCAACGCAAGATTGTCTGATCATTTCAAAGGCGGGGCTCTGGGCCCTTGCTGACAATTGCTGTCTACATGAGGCTCTCATCTCTAATTGTGTAGTTCAAGCTCTTCAATTCCTAGAGATTTTGAGAATAAAAATAAGTGATAGCGATGGGCTCTCTTTCATTGAGTGCATAATTACATTGTAGCTGTGACTGACATTCGTTTCGAAAACCTAACTATAATTTTTACTGATGTTGTCAGTCGTGCCGTCTATGGCATCTGGTCTTTTATTCTGAGATATTAAGATACATACAGTGAATGAAACAACTGATGTTTAATATAAGGACTAGTATGATGGTCATGCTGTTCATTCCACTTCCTTTGTTCCTAATCTGGTTATTTATGTAATTTGTGCCCAGCTTGTTGTTCCACGAGTCTGATATATATATAGCTACGTAATTCTTCTGGAATGGTTTACTAATCTTCAAATATAACAGGCGGAAAATTGTCTGTTAAAATGTTTCTGTTATGAAAGATGATCTCCTAGAATATCAAGGCCTGATAGGAAGGATGTAAATATTAGAACGTGCATCTTTTTTTTTTTTCAGTGATTCAACGGTTATCTGGCTTCATAGTTAGAGAAGTCCGATATCTAGCCTTCTCGGATAAGGGCAAATATATATTTCGAAGGCCCCGAGTGTAAATTACGCACGTAAAAGAAATCTTGGAAGTTCAAAATCGGATGAAGAATAGGCAGAGACGCCGCTGTCAGAGTAAAATTTCCAGATTCCAAAATTCTACTCACAAAAATCCTTCTCACCAAAAGCAGAGCTGGTACTTAAAGCCGAGATAATCCTGCTTTCTCAGGATTGAAAGGTACATATAAAATGTTAAAAAAAAAAAAAATCAACACCCGTAGAAGAATGAAGTTCTCTTTCAATCGCCTTTTCTGTCTCTTCTTTTGTTTCATTCATTCATCCATTCTCTCTTACTCGTCTAAAGAGAAAACAGGAGAATGAACAATTCTAGTCATCCGTTTGGCACTTCCAAACAGAATCATCATAGTTAATCAAGTCCTGCTTCGATTGAGCAGAGTTGTCTGGTATTCCAGCCTCTGGTACCAGAACTTTGACTTAGCCAATAACTAGCTTGTGAAGTCGTGAGTATTTTTGGCTTGAAAGCATCCAAGAAGAAACTGCATGACCTTTATTTATAATTGGTAGCTGGCGCTAGGTTGACACGTGACAATATATGCCATACTTCCTGGTTTCAAAGGAAAAAAAAAGAAACAGGGTAAAAAAAAAAAAAAAAACTTATCGCGTGGGCACTTTTTCTTAAACCTTCTATAGCCCAGGAAATACAAAACGATAAGTAACATCAGAGATATTTATCTCTACAATGAACTCCTTTACGGATAGTCCCAGACGCCGTACTACTT
This sequence comes from Peronia peronii, assembly GCA_039654565.1. Lineage (NCBI taxonomy): Eukaryota > Metazoa > Mollusca > Gastropoda > Systellommatophora > Onchidiidae > Peronia > Peronia peronii. Next base: position 8,592 of record JBCEWB010043399.1, on the reverse strand, counting down.
TTAAGGAGCTTGAAAAATTAATTGTAAGTAGAGGAAGCCTCATATCTTTTCCTAAAATAAAGAAATGCAATGTAAACCCACTCTAAATGCAAGGTAAATCCATTCTCAAAACAGGGTAAACCCACTCTCAGTGCAGTGAAACTCCATCATCACGCTTTGAATACTGGATGATGGAGGCTGAAATAACATTGCTTTTATTCTGCTGAGCACCTAAGTATCCACGTATAAGCATACCAGTATCCATGTATTGTCCTTGGACTACACAAGTCAAAGACAGTTATTAATGACTAGTAACACCAGAAGATAGCAAGTGTTCCTAATCGTTCTCATATTACTCTTCCAAGTTTTTCTTTGTTTATTTTCAAGCTTTGTCTGAGAGAAACGTTGCATAAAGTGCACAATAATAATAATATAATAAAAAGCTTGCAGGAATCCCTCACTGTTAATCTGTCAAGTAGTTCTGTTTGGTAGCTGGGCATAATTTTTTGTTGCTCTTTCAATGTCACTATATTCAGTTTCCAAGGATATGTAACTGTACAGTTCGAACAAAACCTATGTGTGGTCTCCTTTAACTCTGACACACTGCCAGGATATATACTTATTATATATTTCTGTATTGGACTAACGAACTATTATTGTTGTGCAACTATTGAACTACACAATGATAATAGTATGCCTCCCACGCAACCTTATAACATGAGTCATTCATTAATTTTGGTATATTTCAGATGGAAAGAGTGACCAAATCAACGATACGGAAAAACGAGCACGAGGGATGAGTGCGTTCTACAAGAGAGGCGATACTTTCAGAGACCTGCAGTCATTCTACAAACGAGGACTGGGTGACCATTCATCGTTTTACAAACGTTCGTACAATTCTCTCAGCTCTTTCTACAAGCGGGCTCCCTTTTACAAAAGGGCACCATTCTATAAAAGATCATTGTCTAAAAGATCAACCTCCGGTTTGAGTGCATTCTACAAGCGTGCCCCGTATGACGAGCTTAGTGCATTCTACAAACGTGTCCCATATGAAGATCTGAGTGCATTTTACAAACGCGCCCCGCATGAAGACCTGAGTGCATTCTACAAACGTGCCCCTTATGAGAATATGAGTGCGTTCTACAAACGTGCCCCTTATAAAGGTCTGAACGCATTCTACAAACGTGCCCCCTATGAGACCCTGAGTGAGTTCTACAAACGTACTCCATACGAAGATCTCAGTGCATTCTACAAACGTGCCCCAGGTCAGGATCTAAGTTCATTCTACAAAAGAGATGACACCGATTCCATAGCTGCTGACAAGAAAGCCCACGGTATCAGTTCTTTCTACAAGAGAGGTTTGGGCAGCAGTACAAGTTCTTTCTACAAGCGAGGTGACAACAGACTGAATGCATTTTACAAAAGAACTCCAGATGAATTGAGTGCTTTCTACAAGAAAAGCGGCGATGACAACATTGAGGATATGACTGCAATACAGGACGATACAGGTGATATCATGGACAAGAAAGCCTTAAATGATGGTCAGAGTGCTTTCTACAAACGTGGATCCATGGCCAGTTTCTACAAAAGAGGTTCCTTGGGTGGCGAGAATGGTCTGTCAAGTTTTTACAGAAAACGTGTTCTGGGTGACGACCTAAGTTCCTTCTATAAGAGGAATTCAGACCTGAGTTCATTTTACAAAAGGGGCATGGGTTCTGATCTTACTGCTTTCTACAAAAGAGACCTGAACGATGACAGACTATCTAGTTTTTATAAGCGAGCCTACGGACACCATGGCGAGTCTAGATTCTACAAAAGAAGTGCAGAAACCGTGCCCAGTACCGCTTCTGAAGATCAGGTAACTGCAGAAAAGGAGCATACGGTGCACAAACGAAGTGTGGATAGTGCCACACAAACAGAAGGAGCGGCACAAGAGCGGAACACGCGTAGTTTGAGCAGTTTTTACGGAAGGGGCCGTAATGCCTTCAGTACCTTCTACAAACGCGCACCTGATACTATAAGCAGTTTATATAAACGAAACCCTTATGACAATCAAAGCTCTTTTTATAAACGATCATCGCCTCTCGATGACCATAGCAGCTTTTATAAACGTTCTTTTGATCAAAGTTCCTTCTACAAGAGGTTCCCACAGGATGTGAGTGCTTTCTACAAGAGATCACCTCAAGACATCAGCGCGTTTTACAAAAGAGCCCGGGAAAACCTGACCAACTTTTACAAGAGAGGGTATGGAAATAGTGTGAGCAGATTTTACAAGCGGGACTATGTTGTTGATCCGGATGATGTACCTTCGTCATACAATTATGAGGAGGAAGAAAGTGACGATATGAGCAAACGGGGCAGGCAGAATCTTGAGTCATTTTATAAACGTGGCTTCGAGGAATCTAGCAGTTTCTATTAAATTAACTGACTAGTTTAGCACAGAAGTTATTCAATTTTGGCAGGGGAAGGAAAAGTAAAAACGGTTACTACTGACACTATATAATAAAAATCTATTGAACTAACTGGAATGTGACAAACGGTGCGGACTTTATAAAACTTGCTAGAATCCATCGCATCAGAAATTATTGGAAATAAAGAAATAAAATCATATTTCAATGTTTTGTTTCAGAAGAAAATGTACCGAGAAATCTGCTTTCTTCCTTGTCTCCAGAGCGAACATATAGCGAAAAAGATGAAAACGAGAGGAGAAAATGTTCCTGGATAGCCAAAGATAAAAATGGCACAGCGGTTTACATAACTCTATTGTGAATCACTGATTCATCTAAAAATGTTTACTCTTTGAATACCTGCGCTTCTAAAAGGGAATAAGTTGAAACACAAAAGGTATGTCATTTACAAGTAGTAAACATTGAATCTAATAGAGGGATTGACAAAATCAGTGCCCTTTAAATAAACAGATTTTGAGAGACCCAGTTTTCATTGCTTTCTGCTGAGGTCTTTGTTTGTTTGTTTTTTCATTTATTTATTTATTATTTGTTTTGTTTTGGGTTTTTTTTTTTTTTTGGTCTTGGATCCCGGATGGGGGGGGGGGGGGGGCAAAAAAGAAGAAAACTTTCCCCCCCCCCCCCCCCCCCCCCCCCCCCCCCCCCCCCCCCCCCCCCCCCCCAAAAACAGACAAAACTTTCTCCCTTTCTTTAACAACAGAATGGCTGTGTGGTGGAAGACAAATAAATTTCACCTTTTAAAAAAATTATTATTATTTTAGTTAGGAATTTGATTCTCTTTACTATGGTTGGTGAATTAAACATGATTCATGGAGCCACTAAACGTCTACCAAGTTCGGTAATAAATTAAAGGAGACTGATACACGCACACACATACACACAAACACACATACACGCACACACACGTGCACTTGGTGCACATTGACAATCATTACACCTGTCTAACAACTGTCCGCTTTCCTCCTTCTCACTCCACCTCTGAAATGTGCACGAACTGGAATGACAGTCCATAGACAATCATTGAGTGTGGCAATAGGATGAGACAAAATTACACCCAGAATGTTTTCTTTCTTTCTTTTCTTCCTATAAGAGTTCTGTCTAATTCTTAAGGATGAATTCACAACATAAGGAATTTCTGTTTCATTCTAAACTGACATGATTATTTGATTACATGTTAAAAAATACGCATATGTTGTTTGTTTCAGAAAGAAAAATAAACATTAACCGCTCTCTTCTTGATGAACAGACAAGTTGTTAGTCTACTTGAAATTAATCCTTGATGAGTTATGAAATCACTTTATCGTGTGAAAATCCTCAATGAAGTATCAATTTGACTAAATGGAGAAAAAAAAAAAAAGAAAAAAAAGGGGGCAGGGGGTTGAATCTGTTCATTTTTAGCACTGTGGTTTTAATAATTATAAAAGATTAGTATTCCTTGTGTGATTTATGAAAGCCTATTGAATAATATTCGTTTCCTATGGGTCTGCCAAAGTCTTCCGACGCTCACAACATCCCTGTTGGTTTATATTTCAGACAATATAATTCTAAGAGACAAAAAATGCAAGCAACTGTACCATTGGCAACGAAATTATAATAACGAAGTGGCGTTAAATGTCAATAAACTAACTTCTGTTAGAATTGAAGCAATAAACATTTTTAATGATTATTTTCCGAATAGTTGTAGGGCAAGCAGAGAAAGAGAGAGAGAGAGAGAGATACAGCAAGTTAACCAACAGGATCTCTGGATTGTTAGGAGCATTGAAACATTCGATTCCAAGTCCTTCTTGGCTTGAGGTACATGTATTTGCGAAATTTGTCGTGTTTGTTTTTTTTTTTTAATCATTTTCAGTAAGTAACAGGGCAATCAAAATATGACTCAGCACTTATGCCACGAATGCCATAGGCTATTGTGAAAAGAACTGACTTTACAGTATGTGCGGTCCCTGCATCTTCGTACTTACATCATTTATTATTCAAGAGCAAACATCACGGGGGAGTTAGCCTGTATGGATCATGTTTAATATTCAGTTGCTGGTTCGATGAAAAGTCAGCGTGAACTCAGTTGCTGGAAAGTTCAGACAACATCAAGACAAAATATAGATCAATGGGAATGTCAGGTTCAAAACATCCGTGGGTTACGGGAAAAAAAATCCCAGTATTCTATACTGTAACCTTTGTCGGTGACAGACTGTTCCAGTTCAATATCACACAAAATGCTTTTGACCCGTAATACTTAAACAAATTTTCATCCAAAAGATATTGCCATCCTCATGTTTCTATTCAATTGTGGATAGGAAAGGGTGCCGTCCACGGCGTGCTACAGTAAGAGCAAATACCATTCCAAGATCTGCAAGGCAAGGAGTCGGCTCTTGGCTTTCTCGAAGTGTTCGAAGAAATGGAACTAGCAATGTGGAAATTGTATAGAACGAATGGCAAAGCAGACGTCAATTATTAAGCAAAGAGAGATAATCAGATGAATGTTTCAGGTCCTGGTCGATTGAACCAATAACTGGAAGGCAGTCTGTTCCTGCCGATATTTGGGAAAAAAGATGACTGTCTATGAGACGGAAACAGCGGACTAACGCTATGCGGGCCCCTCTCAGAGTAAGAGAACTAGACAAACAAACAGAAAACGTTACCGAGTTCTGTGGCTACACTCATTTTTTTTCTCCTGTGATTTTAATACCATTGAGATATGTTGTCTTACTTAACTATGGCTGTTGGGGGTTTCTCATGCTTTCAGTGGCTAATGTAACAGAGACAAAAGATCCAGAACGTACACGTCTCTTATTATTGTCTCTGCTGCGCTCCCACACGCCGCTTCTTTTTCTTTCCAGCCCAAACGCTCTCATTTAATCTTTCACTGCCTCATATAAATACATATTCACACGTCGAATACATACCTTTGCTTCATTTACTGAATGAGAAACAAAATATTGAAACATTTTTCATCTTTTTCACGATTGTAATCCGTATTTCATGGATAGAACAAAATGATTCACCTATGTGAGGAGAATTAAAAACCTTGGTTGTCTGCAAGGAGTTGGTCTTGAATTCACTTTTCTTTTTGTTTGCTGACTGTGACATTGGATCTCATGAAGTTTGAAAGCTGCCCAGTAGAGTGATTTTTGGTGTTTAATTGAATCTCATTCACCTGTCACTATGAGCATTAATTAACCACTTTTCTGAAATTTCCAATGGTTGCTATCATGGAAATATATAGGATATAAACGATAGATTTAAAGTACAGGAAGATATAATTTATTTATATGTACATTCACAGGCTATATCTTCTAAATAGCTAATCTAAATCAAACAGAAATTTAATGTAACAGTAAGAACCTTATGAAATTGTGCACAGATAGAACGACAAGAATCACATTAATGAGAACCAAAAGCAGGAAAAAGAAAATTAAATTGAAGAATCATCACTCCAGTTATTCTCAGTTTGCAACAATCGCACTAATACAAGGCGGCTGTACAGCATAATGATGAAACAAATGACCATGAGAACCTCTACAGAAATACTGCTAAATTCAATCAAATGTAAGACACAGTGTTTTGTCAAAATTTTATTGATCTGCTGTTTTTCCAAAAACGAGCAAAATTTGGACCAGTCAACATGACATGTGTGCGTTAGTATCGAAGAACATAAAATTCAGTCTAAGCTCCTTGTGCAGAAGACACTCATAAACATCCTCAACTTCCTGGGAAGTATACAAGGCAGCTGCCTGTTAGGTGCTCAAATTCTTGGAAACCTAACATTATCAATCAATGTCTATTGTCGGGTACCCATTTAAACGTGAGTTGAGTCAGGAAATGTGTGTAAATAGTCTTTTTCAAGGACAAAATGTAGTGATCAGTCCGAATCTTTAGATATCCCGAGTCCGACGGTCAAACCCTAGCCCACCGACACCACAATACAGCATGTAATTTTTAAAAACAACACAAGGTTAAAATTAACAATGTGATAAACGTTTCCAATAACTGGACTTTGTAACGTTTTGTGGAAAAAGCAGGAATTTCAAAGATAATAATTGTTATATATATTTTTTTTTAAATGACAAACAAAAGAAAACAGACCTTTCAAATGTTTCTGGTTGGGAAGTTTTAATTAAAAAAATCATGATTACCTGGCAGGGACAGTGTGACATCAAGACCTTTAGCTGTAAATGAACACAGTCGTTGACAATGAATCAATGGCGATAATTATGATGTGGCGAAAACTATCCCATGATGATAGTATTCCTTTTTATCTTCCTTAAGGCCAAGCGAAATTCATTGAATTCATTATTTTCTCGTTTCACCTTCCAGCCACCTGTGAACGGATATGTGAATTGTATTGCACAAGTAAAGGTCAGCGGCAAATCTAGGAGCTGATTATTATCAACATAATGCATAATGACTGCCTTGACGGAGACCCAACATTATTTCGATTCAGCAGTTTGTCTGTACTTTGCTGATGATGTCGGTCAATGTTACGTGCAATAATTTTGAAACGCATGTGTTATCGGCTGCGATATTTGTCTTGAAAATCGAGGCTCTTTTGCAAGATATCGAAGAAAATAGATATGATGATAGTCATAGAAAAAAGTACAGTGGAAAAGATAGTGAGAAAGTAATCAGTTTGGTCAGTCACCGACTGGCGGTCTCTACCTTGGTGTGCAGATAAGTCGGCAAAATAATGTTTGAATTGCAAAATGATGATGACGATAGTAGATCTCAGAGTTCCATCAATTTTAATCTATCATTTACTCATATTTGTTGTTAGTTTATTTTGTTGAGTTAAGTTAACTGCCGGTTGCTTTGTAGTTCAAGATATTTCTCTAAACTGATAATGATGCTAATACTGATATATATTGTTATTTGCTTCTCTTGATGATTTAGTTAGTTGCCGGTAGATTGTCGTCTTATATTTTACCATTTCTACAAAATAATGCTAACGATAATGATGATGATGATGATGATGATAATGATGATGATTGCCCCAACGAAGAGCCAAGCGGGCTCGAAAATTTGGCTAGCTTTATAAGTTTATTTTATTAACTCAATTCAAAATTCTTCGTACTGTTTTTCAACTTTTTTTGTGTATTTGATTAGTTTCCGTGGACAGTCGTCTTAATTTTAAGACATTTTTGGTAAAATTATGATGATGATGATGATGATGATAAGGATATGATGATGATGATGATGATGATGATGATGATGATGATGATTGTCCCAACAAAGAACCAAAGCAGGCTCGAAAATTTGGCTAGCTTTATAAGTTTATTTTATTAACGGAATTCAAAATTCATCCCACTGTTTTTGAACTTTTTTATGTATTTGATTAGTTGCTGGTGGACAATAAAGTTGTCTTAATTTTAAGACATTTTCCGTAAAATGATGATGATGATGATGACGAAAAATGGCTAATGTAACAGAAATATACTGAAAAAAGTATTAAGCAATTTGAAAACCGTCTCAACACAATTCACGCACAACTGACTTGACTATTTCATTTCGAAAAGAATGGACGCCTACTTTGGATGTCCAGCTTAAAATTAATGGAAAGGAAATTTGTAATGATCTTTATAACAAGCCTCTGACGCTCATAACTACTTATACCCCTCTTGAGACTATTCCAGGCACATTTTTAGATCCATAATCCATAGCCGCTTTCTTAGTCTCCGAAGAATATGCTCTGACAATGATTTCTTCTCCAAAAGAGGCCAAGAGTTCAAAATAAAACTACTAAAAAACGACTAAAGCCCAAATATGATTGATCCAATGCCCTATAACATTGCTACTATGGATAGAAATGGACAGAAAACACAGATCGCCCACTTGTATGTATTAGAACATAATAAGAAATTACCAAACATGAGAGAGCTATATTATGACAAACACGCCGGCATCCTAAACAAATCAGAGAAGACGCAAAGTTCTTCATATTGTTGTTGTTGTTGTTTGCTTTTTTAAATGTATTTGATTAGTTTCCGATGGGCAGTCGTCTTATATTTTATGAAATTTTTTAATGATGACGTTATTGCCCCGACAAAGAGCCAAGCGGGCTCGAAAATTTGACTAGTGTTATTAATTCATTTTATTAGCTCAATTCTAAATTCTTCATATTGTTTTTCAACTTTTTTGGTGCATTTGATTAGTT
>JBCEWB010043388.1:0-14526 GCA_039654565.1 Peronia peronii | reverse complement strand
AATTTACGAAGTTTTTTTGTTGTGGTCCTGTTTTTTTTTTTCCCCCCCTCCCCCCCCCCCCCCCCCGGCTTCATCAATCCTCTTTGAGACGTGCCCGTCTCTTCTGTTTTCTTCATTGACACTGTATTGAGTGAGGCCTGGTCCAGAGGATGTGGTCATTTCCGCGTGCCCAGCGAGTGGTCAACAGTGATCTCATAGCTAACACCTGGTGGCCATTGTCGTCATTGCACCTGCTTTGAGTCAGCGATAGCTTGGTCCCATCCTTAGGCACAGACGCATACAGAGACAAACACATAAATTAAGGGACAACGGGTGAAAAGTGGTGTTGTGGTTGCATTTAGAAAAGCTAATGTATTGGCTGGTCGTTCACAGTATGAAAGATGGATCTCGGCTATTTGGGCTTCCTGTTCCCGGAAGATGACGAGTGTCTAGACTGAATGACAATGAATGGGAGCCACCATTAGTCCCGAGACATTTATTTTTTATCGCTGTTTCTGTTGTCAGTTCCCAACCAGTACTGCATTTCAGTTAACAGGCAATAACGAAAACAACCCAACACTGCTCAGATCTAAAGCAGAGATCACCTTTGATAATTTTGTCATCTGGTCCTGGATGTCATGCGCCCTTTGCTCATGTAAACGATTTTATTTTTCTCCCGATAAAATCAGTGTATCCAGCTCTCTAAAGCTTATGTTTTTCTGGGACATGTTCTGTTTGTAGATGAAAAATGGTTCACTTTTATCTCATGGAGAAGCTAATTGCAAATATAAGGTATGGCTTATCAGCTCTCTCTCTCCTAAGAATGTGAGGGTAAAGGAGTGTTTTTCAGTGAATGAAACCTTTCCTTCAACCGCAACCTATTCGGATTGGCTGCAGACAGTTTTATGATCCACCATATTTCCGAATCTGATTCTAAAACATTAACCAGTTTGAATTCTTTGTGGACTCGGGCAGGAGTCACGGCCATTATGTAAGGGCAGACAGTACTGCCTGAGTGGGCGTGAAGCACCCTTTCTTCTCCAACTTGAAAAGGAACAAAACCAAATTGAAACTTAATGATGCTTTTAGCGCGTTTGAAAAGAGAGGGGGGAAATGCATATCTGTATATAATGGAGGATGGCAGTGTGTTTAATTGTTCTCGATGGATGAGAAAAACCACAATACACGAAAAGAATTTATTAATGTATTTTCTGTTGGAATAGAGTGTGATTTGTTGTTTATTCCCAAGGAAGCACAGTTAAATTCAAACTTGATGGGGTTCTTATCATGAAAACGAATGTCTGGTTCTTTGTAAAGGAAAGAAGTTGATATCTCGATTGGCGAACTATGAAACGGGTAAAGTTGGCGTCCCCGCCTGTCTCCATTGAATCTCGGTGTACTGTCACTCTCTCATAGATCTATCGCTCTCTTATTTGAACGTCACGATGGGAGCGCAATCGAGCTCATTGTCATCAAAATAATTGTTACAACGACTCGAAAAAGATAAATTCCAACACATGTAATATCCCTTCAGGTGAAGTGAAAGCTCGAAAGTTTGCTGTCTCATATCGCGCACGTCGATGTCAATGGGGTAACGGAGATCTCATCTGTTCGTAGATGGGCGTGAACATCTTCGTTTTATAGTTGTCGATGTTGTTGGCGCTGCTAGGGAAGGAGCGAAAGCTTGCATCGGGTGTTTAATTTCACAGTTTAAAGATCTTTGCTTTCCCTCGTCTTTGCTTGGATTCTTTCTTCAAATTATATACGTCCTGCAAATTATAAAATTGATTTGGTTGAACAAGGTCTTTTGATTGTTACTCATTATTAATTCCATGCAAACAACATTCTACATAATTATAAACTTATTGAGAGAGACTGCTAAGAAAAAGAGAGAGAGAAAGAGAGAGAGAGAGATGGAGAGGGAGATTTGACTTCTGCCCTGCCCAGGAAGATCATGAGTGAACAGGAGTTAACGAGAGAACCCCGAATGAATTTGGGAATGTTCGTACTCCCAGCCCTATTTCTCTCTGTCCCTCGATAGGGACAACTAGGCACTTGGTATAGCTGTGACAGATCTAGACTCACTCACGTCGGCCATAAATTACACGGAACTAAACACTCGCGAATCGTGTCCACCAGGATACCTACTGCCATTAGGGAAGCGCCACTCAGTGGGACATGCAATTTTGATTCTGAAGCCAATTCCTCCAGAGACGAGCAATTTTGACATTGATGAACAAAAACGCCCAGTTGCGGAGGCTCGGCAGGTTTGGACCTTGCTTAAAGTCTCGGGCTCGTAAAACCACGGGTTGCCCCTCTATTCCTCAATACCTTCTGTTTTCAAGGGACCGTTGGGGGACAAACTCCCCACCGCTGGTTTATGGCCACTAGTTTGATTAAAACATGCAGGGGGTAGCCGGTGATTCTTGTGCTGCGCTGGATAAAGCCTTCACCTGAACAATTGTGGTGCCGAGTGACTTTGAGAGTTTCGCTGATTGCTGTAAATGGTTGAAGTTTTGGTAATTCTGCTCGATGAGAAAATGCCATTGGCTTTTCAGGATTCGTAATTTATGTCATATGCTTTCCCTAATCTTTGTCCAGAGCCGTCTTTCTCTACTCCCCGTCTTCGCTGTCTTCTTACTCCTTCCATTAATTCCGTTTCGTTGTTCGATGATTGATGTCGGATGATGGTGACAGAGATCATTTGACTGGTTGGCCATAGGAACAACAACAATTTTTTTTTTTTTTTGATCAACCAGGCTTCTCCCTCCTCTTTATATAGCGGATGCCGTCTTCCACAGAAACACATTGTTTGGACGCGAAATGTCGTCATCTGCACACACTCAAAAAAATAAAATAAAATAAAATAAATGAATAAATAAAAAAAATCCCAAAGTCCAAAAATATGTATTAATATTGATAATAACAATAAATAAATAGTAAATAAATAAATAAATAAATAAATAAAATAAACATTTTTTTATTTACTAAATAAAATAACAAAAAAATTGATGCCACTCAGGTTTATGTAAAAGCTGAGTGGCATCTAAAATTATTCTGCCCCGTTTGATTTACATTTGTTGTCCCAGACTATCCCACACTGATGGCGACAAAATCTTTCTCTTTTGAACTGTCGCTTTGATCTTTTGTCGTTCCCATCCAACATCTTTTATTTTCAACACTTTCGTTATTATTTAACCAGAGGGCGGTCAAACAGATACAATCAAGAAAACCAGTCTGTTAATCCTCTTGACAGCTGGGTCATTTAGTATCTGAGATACTGATATGGAACTGTATACATTTCAATCTCTTTTGTCGGACACACGTTCGTTGTCTGAGGGATGACAGACTAATACGCATATTCAAAGGAGAAGACGGCTTGAGCTAAGAGTCGAATAGCAATATCCGGTGACTCCGAAAATTGCAAATGCCCCCATCTTTGCAGAAATGGATATGCACTGAACACCGTCTTTCTTCTTTTATGCTTCAGCTCAGCTCTGGCACAAGTCGTATGAAATCAGGAATTACCGCATCAGGTGAAGATTTAAAACAGGACCGAATTCATCCAGGTTTGATGTAAGGTTTCAGACTCCTTTCTCACTTTTGGTAAATTTAATAAAACTATTATTTTCTGATCCAGGAAGAAAATTGCCACTGAGCGTGGCTCATTCTCATTTGGTCTGGTCGCTCTGCCCCCCACCTTTACCTACTCTTTATTACATTTATTTTGTCTCCCTCTCTGCTGATATTCCGTGGTCAGTTTCATTCATTTTCCACTCATAACCAATTTTAAAAAATCCTGTATTGTTAAGCAAAATCACTAGAATAGTATGTTTTATCTATAGAAAACCTTAGGCAATGTAAACTACCAGCTGTTCTTCATCGCTGTTACTTTTGATTTGTTTTGTTTGATCTAGTGAAGCATTCCATACTGGCTCGAGGCCTCTCAGAGTTCTCTGACTATAACCCTGAATCTCCAATCTAAGAGAGAAACCCACGGCCCTGGACGGTGAGCACTGGACTGTCTTGTCACGCAATACCGCATACAGGCCGCGGAATTTTTGACTCCACGTGACTCTTCACGTTTCCATTTGAACCAATTATCTTGCGCGCAAGACAGGATTTGGCAAAGTATATTCCAGAGCGTGCGTCATAATCCAGGTCTTTAATTAAATTGCCACTTGGCATGAATCAAATCTGGTGGGAGAAAGAGGAGTAGGGGAGTGGACGGGGGTGAAGACAAGCTGATGAATCTATGGCGCCAGCAACGGGACTGAAAGAAAAACAAAAGATCCGGGGGGAGGGGGGGGGGATACAAAAATGTAAAACACAAACTGAGTTATTTTCTGCGTGAGTACAGGGAACGAATTACACGCATCTGTGAAGATTATCTGAAATTACGCAAGGAATTAGCGTTCATTTTCAGCTCACTAACCACAAATGACTGGCCACATCCCGGCAACAAAGTGTTGATCTAAAACCCGGCTTAGAGTTATCTGATGTTTCAATCCCATCTTTACATCTGAGCCAATTTTGCCGCTTTTATTTTTATTTTATTTTATTTTTTTTTTTCAGGTTTCTGCCTTGTTCTTTGTTTTCATCCATTTATGTTATTCTTTTTGTTGTTTCTAAATAGTCGTTTGTTCTCACTCTTCTCACCACCCTGAGCAAAATATATCGGTTAGGTGCAATAATATTATCGCCGATTTTCATCAGTGCGTGTCAGTTTGATGTTCTTTGGATGTAGTTTGTGTTATTTGTGAACAAGAATAATTATTAGATTTATTTCCTTCTTTATTCTTAGGTGTGAAAATATATTGATCTTTATTTTCTTAAATAATGCGTTGTGTGGAGTTAATAATTCATCCTGGAATAAGCCAAAGGCAGTGCTTTGAAGATGAACAATATGTGTTTTGTTTGTTTGTTTGTCTGTTTGTTTGCTTTTTTAGAGTATGATGTTTTAAAAATATCTCTGCATTGTTTATTTCTTTTTTTCTTCTTCTTCTCCGAGACTTAGCATCCTCTTTAAATTGTTCGTCTCTTTTCATTTGGCAAACATAGTTTTCCTTTCTTTCTAGTTGTGATAAGGCTTACAGTTAACAGAAACGCAGTCGGATGGTTCAATGCCTTTCGTTTCTACATCGCTCTTTTCGCTCCTTCCTCCTCCCAGCACGCCTCCTTATCCCTTCATTTTTGTTGAAAAACAAAAGTCAAGTTTGGCCCTTCTCTTGTCTCCGTTGCTCTGCCCTGTGGTTACCGGCCCGAATCAAAGGTCTTGCAAGAGCAATTTGGGGATGTTCCGCTTCAGTGTCTCCAGTGTTCGGCACCGGCTCGCTAAAAGGTGTTGAAATCGCCAACTTGTGCGCTGGAGATGCAGTAGTCTGTCTATCAGCAGCCACAGTGTTTTGTGATGTCTTTCGTCTCAATCCACCCTTCCGCTCCTATCTTTGCCCCCTCCCCACCCCCCCCCCTAAAAAAAAACTAAATTTTAGACAACTGTTTCAATACATATAGGCGAAATCAAATACACGCTCAAGTCTGAATTCTAAACGTTTTGTTATTGTTTTTTTTCTTTGTTGTTTTCAATGGATTGATGACATGCACGACCGATGTAGCACGTGCAACTGTCACGAGTACATACACTAAGACTTAGGCCACACCGCCATATTGTACACGCATGAATGCTTAGAATCATACAACACGCGCATAAGTCAGTCACACTGTGTATTGAGACATAATGATAAGATGTATTCACACACCCACACACACATTCTATCACTTGAATGAATTGACAGGCCGTGCCTATTTTGAATATTTACAGAAATCATTAATTAATAATAAATTAACTCAATCACCCTGTACATATCAAAGTATTTCCGACTCAGTTGTGTGTGTGTGTGTGTGTGTGTGTGCGTGCGTGCGTGTGTGTTTCCTCCTGAGGATTATAGTGGAGGAAAGAGGGGGGGGGGGGAATGGATCGGGAAGAAATGGGGAAACAAACCCACCCAAGAATAGAGCTAAAAAATAAAATGGCGTCGGAGTTGAAAAAAAAATGATAACTAGCTAAGTTACAAAACACATTTTAAAAGGCCGGAAAATGAACAGATAACACGTGTTCTTCATATTTCAAAAGTGGAAATGAAAGATCAAGGTAGTGTTTTTCTAAAAAGACAGATTTTTGTACTGCTAGGTGTTTACATCAAAAGATGTTCTCCATTGAATATATCGTGAATAAATGGGGAACCAGGAACGTTTCGCATCTCAGCAGCTAACCCAGGAAGAGAAGTTGATAGAGAAAGGGGCAATGTTTATATTCTAAACATTGGGGATAGTACGTGTAATTTACTTTCATGGGAGACCATGCCTTTTATCTCCCTGTCAACTAAATGGCACGACCCTATATATCATAATGGCCGTCAACACCCGACAAATCACCATCATTTTCAAGATACCGTCCACCCTATTCATAGTACACGACTCTTGTTACTTTTTTTTTTTTTTAGTAATTCTTTTTATGGAGCATATGATGCCCTCACCCCCTATTTTTCCCACTCGATCCCCTGTCAAAAGACAGGCTTGGCACTCATGGTCGCCTTGCCACGGAACGGTCTGCGTGAAGTTGTAGCGTATCATCTTCCACTACTTGTCTAATGTGTCAAGATCTCAGCACCCACGATTTCTATTTATGACTGCCAGTGTCTTTGAAACTCGAATCTTATATCAGATGCGCGCGGAATCCCTGGAGCCCACCTAAAAACTGAGTGAAGACCCTGGGACCAAAACGGCGACGTGGACCATAGGGATGGACGACGTTGGCCTTTCAATAGAAGGGTCTCGTGGCCCCCACGTAATGTGCTATGCTGTTGGTGTGGACGAAGTTCTGAGAATATTAAGCGTCGACGCCCCCTTGTTTTGCTTTCTTTGATACGCCGTCCAGCACTAGTGTCGTTCCATGATAGGACGGTGGTGACTAGTAATATGTGTTTGCAAATCTTGGTTTTGACCCTTGCCAGCTACCTCCATCCCCACCCTCCCAACCGCCTTGGCTGCGGACATAGCTGTGTGTGCAGGTCACTGCATGTCGGGCAACTTGTGTTTTGTCAATGAGCTGGATTGAATTGAATTTCTGACAGTTGGAGCCTCTATTCTGGGGATTTGTCACGAGTTGACAGGGGTGTCTGCAGAGAGGGCACATGAAGCTGAAGAGAAAGTAAGCACGCTGAGTGCAAGGGGAAATGTGGATGGACATTGAAAAGGCTGAGGCCAAAGTGTTAGAGAATGTTTTCTCCTTCCACTGTTCTCAGCATGTATGTCTGCAGTATTGGCTCCCTAACTCCGAATGGTGGGAAAACGAGCAACACAGCAGGTAATATAGGTCGCAGTTTTATTGTAATATCCGGAACGAGGAAGAGGAAACGGGAAAAGAAATCAAATTCCACACAACAACAACATTTTGAACAGAATTTTTGTGCAATTCCTTTTTAAATTTGTGCACTTTTAAATCTGCCCCTCCCCCTTTCTCCCTCCTGCTTTCCTTCCTTTCATAATTACGTTTTTTGTTGTTGTTGTTGTTGTTATTATTATTATTCAACTTTTTCATCTGCTACAAGCCAATCGGCCCATATTTTATTTTCTCTGCGATGACCTTTAAGTGTATGTTGGAACATTTGCATTCAGCTTGCAACGAAGCGTTATCTAAAAGCCATTTTCTTGTATTTCTGCGCAAGGTCTCCTTCAGATCAACTTGAAATGACACTCGGGGTGACTATAGAAACCTTGTGGTTTTGATGCTGAGCTCTCGGGGCTCTGCCCAGGACAAGGGCTCCCCTGGTGACTGAGACGGCGTCCTCGGCGCCAGCCTAGCACACAAGTGCACAATTGCTGCCTCGCCTAAACCCGACCAGGGGCAGAATGGCCATAGAGGGGTCTTAGAAAGTCGAGAAGCTGGTCTTCACCGCCTTTTCATACGAGGGATTAATGCACTGATGTAGGCGTGTAAATCATCGGCCGGCTGAGCTGAGATGGTGAAGCTGTCTTCACATTGAAGCCAGAGCTTATCGGCAAGAATTCAGCTTCGAGAATCTCGTTTATTAGCCCGATTCTTCTTTTCCGTAACAGATTGGCTGACAAAGTTGAACATGAAATGAGAGAGAAGTCCTGATATTTAGGGTGAGAATTAGCAACTGGTGATTTATTTAATTTAATTATTATTATTATTGTTATTATTATTACTGTTATTGTTATAATTATAACTATTATTTTGTTTACGAGGACTGGAGAAGTTAGAACAGACATTGAGAGGAATGCCAATCGTGCTTAGGACAGGAATGAAAAGTAAAAAGGCAGATAAGACTGCGAGATTTTGTTCGTTAAAGGATCCGAGAGGCCGGAGCTGAAGTGAGATGTACAAATTAAAGACGAGGTGGTGTTAATGAAGCGTGCACACGAGAAAATAGCAAGAGCTTTTGAATAAATTATAGAGAAAACCAACCCTTGAAAACGGGAGATCGCAGAAGAAAGCGAAGCAGTGGGAAGTGCGAAAAGAAAAGAGTCACTTTTAGGATGAATAAAAGAGAGAGAGAGAGAGAGAAAGATCAGCCAGTGTAAAGGGGTGAAGTACTGCACCAAAACAAAACAAAAACAAAACTCTCTCTCTCACACACACACAATTTTAAAATATCATTTTCTGCAAAGAAGAATTGTATATTTTATGTTGCTTTTACATTCCTGCACATTATGATGTTCGAGATAACCTCCATCAGGAGATTGAAAGACGTATATAGAACGTAACATAAAATTATGATGTGTATGGACACGAGGAGACAAATAATGACAGTGCATAATTAATATAGTAGTTCAATAGGAAACGTATTATGATAAGCAGACATGAGAGGCAAACGGCATTTGCTAGTCCCAGAACTATCGTGTTTTATAACGTTTTTTAATGTGAGGTATTTATCTCAGAAACCAGCCCGAACCCCCGTCTCTTTACTGTCGGCAAGTACATTAATTTGTTTAATGACTGTGATTAAATTAACTTCGACGGTACGTTTTAATCACGAGAGATGATTGAAGACATGAGTGGGGACAGAGGAGAGAGAGAGTCAAGTAGAGGGAGAAAAGGGGACGGGAGGGAGGGAGCAAATGAGTGACCTAAAATACTTCTATAGTCTGAGAGAATGAGAGTTTTCCACGAGTGAAAAGGTAGTAGAAATCATGATTGTGGTGATTTATTTCCCCTTCCTGTCTGTCTTTAAAAAAAAAAAATCCCCCTTTTTGTTGACGTTGAGTATCTCTTGAGGGACACCTGACAGGTCTGTGTGACTCCCCCCTACATCGCCACCCGGCTTTTGTAATGAACTGAATAATTGAACTCAATTCGTTCGAACATCAGGCGGGTGGGTATTCAGTTCATGAAACTATACTGTGTGCTATGAACAAGAGAAACAGGACTTGTCATAGTTTATAAGTTAGTGATGTGGTAAATGAGCGTAGGAGCCGCAACGATGCCTGGTGCCGGATCCTACCTCGAGGTGTGCCAAATTTCAGAACTGAGTATACGCTTAGTGCTGTAAGTGGGTTATACAAGAGCGAATAGCTATGGGATCATAGTAAAACTAGAACTGAACCCACGGCCTTCGTGGGAGATTGTCTTTTTTTTTTTTTAAATAGGCCAAACCGACACTGCCCTGCGACTAAAGTGTATGGGAAACCGTGTGCACATCGATGTTGGTATTTTGGATGATTACACTGAATGTTGCTCAAAGAAAATGACGTCGTGTTTGACGTTTTGAAAGCGTCATTCTGTCGAATGTACAATTCGGATCAAACACTCTCGCGAGTTTACTATTCAATTATTATCGCCATTTAGGATAACGTCAAACATAGTAAGCTTTTGTCAGCTTTATGTAAGTTGAAACACAGATCTTGATGCAACAATGTTGTGTGCCAAATTTCATATGACATATTCAGTAGTTTTCGAGTTCATAAGCCTTTTATGGTTTTTGGCAGCCTTTTATGGGTTGTATTGCTGATTTATGGTATAGAAGAGTCGGCACTCAGAATACATTGATACAATCAACGCCGCAGGTCACCAAGAAATACAACTGTTTTTTTGTGTGTGTGTGTGTTTTGAACATGTTGAATAAATTCTCGACTTATTTAGAATATAGTGCATGCACCAGATTTTGCCAAATAAAAGCTTGTCCTCATGATCTTTGTTGTAGCTTAGAGCGTACCCTCCACAAGAGGCAAGCTGAAACCAGAGATAGGAGAGTTGATTGAGAACTATATATTTATTACAGACTCGATTTTGCAGACATACCATGTCGCCTTTCAAATCATTGTCTCTCACCATTTCTATAGGTTGAGAATTCACTATTTCTATTGGGGACAGTTGATTCTATTTCTATTCTATGATAAGAACTATACATTGTTTTGTATGTTGGTCTTTACTGTATTCGCTGTAATCGTTTTTGCCCTCTCTTAGCCCCTGTAACCGGGTCAACAGGCGACCGCGCCCCTGTCCTTTTCTCTCCCTCCTTTACATGACCCTTATTATGTCAAAAACGTGGCCACTCCCGACCCATTCCAGACTTTGTATAGATTCCTTTCACCCAGACTTCATTAATGTGGTTCCTTTTTTTCAAAGCTGATGAACAGAGGAGAAAAATGTATAAATTTTAATGCTTCATACAATTATTATAGTCCTATGAACAGTGACTGTGGCTATACGTTTGAGAGAACAGAGAGTGGCACCTGAGCGCTCTAGTGGTATTATATTTAACTTCTTTTTCTTTTTTTTTTTTGTTGTTGTTAAATCAATTCATTTAAACCAAGTTGTCTTTGACGTAAACGGAGTTTTCTTAAATTATCTCTTAACCTTTTTTCTTTCTCTCTCTCTCTCTCCCTCTCTCTCTCTCCCTCTCTCTCTCCCTCTCTCTCTCTCTCTCTCTCTCTTTCAGTCAGATTTCTTATTTGAATGTTTTCGGGACAGTTATGAAGGTCTTAAAGAAAACAGACATTTTTTTATCCTCTCTAAGTCTCGTTCCGAGATTTGAGCAAAAGTTGTGGACTTTCCACAGACTTCTTTCTTTTCTGAGATTACTTTTCGTTCTGTGTGTTTGTGTGAGTGCGTGTGTGTGAGAGAGAGAAGAGAGGAAAAGAGAGAGAGAGTAAGAGAGAGTTGGAGAGATCTTTTATACGTTTGCTCTGAAATAGTGACATTTTATAAACATTGTATGTGAAAACATCATTCCAACGAGAGTCGGCTTCGACGATGAGGAAATGCACAGAGAAGGGATGATCACCATGTCGGTGACAACAGTTAACTTGTGTCCCATACACATGAGTCCCTGACCAATGCGTTACACTGCGAAAAAGGCGGGATAATCCTTCAAGTGAATTCAAATGACCCCTTTTTTTAATAGTCCGCTCTTTAGTTTTATGACGTAATAAACTAGAATGAAAGGTAAAAATATGGGATAAAAAAAAAAAGTCGAGAATGAAAACGGTGCAAATGCCTGATGCCATCGTTTCAGGGAAGAAGCCTTCACCCACGGTTATCACCAGATTTCAAACAATATTCTTTGCGCAAAGAATCACTCCGATATCCGACACAAGGAAACCGTCCTTCTATGTTGAATGAGGTATTTCGAGGAAACATCGCTCACACATGAGTTTGTTTACATGGTGTGACATTTCTGAATATTTGCCATTGGTCAAGGCTTGTCTGCAATGCGCAGAACATTGTACACACATCAGATATTGCGGGAAAATGCATCGGTCATGTGACCTTTCTCGAAATACCTCAATGGAAAGTGTGAATTAGAGATGGTCAGTATCAAAACCTGCAAGAATAAAACCGGCTTTAGTCGGCTGTGAAAGGAAACATCCACAGGGAACATATAAACAAAGCGTTCTCAAAATTTACCTGACTTCGTGTGGAGCCTTTCAACAAACAGCGTTAAACTGCAGAGACAGTTGTTCGTTATTTTTCTTATCCTTTCTATGTCGTCTTTCATGAGACAGCAACCGCAGTGGTCATGTCGGAGCAACTTGTATAAGCACAACAGACACTCCTGGGCCATTTTCTGGCTGTTGTCTTTCTATTCCCACACTAATAAAGAACAATAGCGTAACAATATTTTATTACATGTAATGTTCAAATCCAACCACACTTTATGCAAAACTATTTAGATGTCTCTTTTCTGGATTTGATGGAAGGATATCTTATTTTTTTCTAAATTGTTAAAGAATTTTAATGATATAAATTCGAAATAGTACATGTACATTTTTTTTTCAAAATGAAAAATGATACACTATTAAAAAAAAAAGATCGAAAGTGACAACTCACGACAGTGTCAGGAAAAAAAAAAAGATCATTGGTACACTAGATATCTGAAAAAATGTCAAAACAGGAGAAGCAATGTATGCTGTGGTATTGCTAAAAGGCATCCAATACGTAAGTGACAAGATTAGTTTGAGTAAAAAAAAAGAAGAAAATAAGTTATCATTATTTAATTACCTGAACAGAGATCATTGACCCCTTTCTTTTTTAATTCTAAATGCCCCTAATTACCTTTCTTTCCCCATCCCACTTCACCCCCTTTCAATCGCCCACATTTTTCTAAGTATTCTACAGTCATGTTTTAGGGACTTATCCATGTTGGCAACAAAACGACTCCTCGCTGTTATGGCTGTAAATGTTAATCAGGAACTGTACTTTCGTGTCTGTGACAGCAATGATAATTGTTAAACTATTTATGCCATTATATGTTCATCATTTGGAGAGCGATAGAGAGAGTGAGAGGCAAACAGACAGACATATAGACAGGCATACAGATAATAAGAAAGAGAGAGAGAGAGTGAGAGAGAGAGAGAGAACGGAAGGAGATAGGACAAACTAATAGAAAGGTGAGGAGGGAAGGAGATACAAAGGACATTATTTGCTCTTCCAGCTCAGAAAAAGAGACGGTGAGTGCTTGAACAGGCTTCATCGCTCACCGCCACTCAGCCACAGTTTTGACATCGATTCTTTAACACGACGGAAATGAGCGCGGGCCCAACTTGATGCCTGCACAGAAATCAGCTTAAGTTCTCCGCAATTTGTCTTATCAATGAAAGTCATCGAATCCGGGCTGGGCTTCTGGAGCCTCCCCATTGTTTCTCCAACTCCGCTCCCGACATTCATTTGAACTTGCGGCCATGGAGAGCTTACATAGAAATGAAATTTGTGGCTCAGCGAAAGGACAACGGCGATGCTGTTATACGGGTGAAGCAAGTTATTCCCCCTTCTCCACTTCCAACGTACTGTGAAAAGACATTTTTTTGTTTTGTTTTTTTCCGTCGCACTTTAATTATTTTTCCAGGTTTTTATGTTCCACCGGATTGAAAGACCACTTATTACGCCACTCTCTAAAGACTGGATTTTGTTCGCTATTATGTTAAAACTTAGCAAAAAAAAAAAAAAAAGATCCTCGAATTCAGTCTCAATTTTCTCGAAAGTGAAGTTTTCAAACAAAGAGCGTTTTCACATTGTACGGCACACATTCTCTTTTGGCCACCCCCTCCCCTCTTTCACCACCCCGCCTTCCCTCACCGTCTTCTGTTGTTAATTTTTTAAAAAATTTTGTTTCCATTGGAGGTGACCTTTTAATTCACATTGCATTATCAAGGTCTTTACTAATCAGAGAAACTTGGGAGTTAATACTCTAATATGATCAAATCAAGTTATTATCCTACCTATCTCTGTTCCTTTCTCTTCCTCTCTCCCTCCCTCTCCCTCCCCACTACTTTTTGAAAAAAGGAACAAAGATATTTCTGTTTTCATACAAAATGGCCATTTCATTCACATTATCAAAATCAAGGAGTTCGCGCGTGAAAGAAACAAATTGAGTGAAAAGTTTTATCTCATCAAATTAAATTGTTTCCAAATTTTTCCCCTGTTTCCTTCTCTCCTCCAAGCCCCCCCCCCCCCCACACACACACACACATACTTTTTAATAAAATATTGTTTTTATTCGAGTTGGCCACTTTATTTACATTATAAAGGTGTTCGCTTGTCAAGGAAACGTAGCCTAGGAGGGAAAGGTTTTTATCTTATCAAATTATCCCTTTCCCGCCAGGTTCTCCGTCTCAACATCCCCCGCCCCCTTTTCCTCGCCCCTGCCTCTCTACTCTCACCTTTTTTTTTTTTATTTGGTTCCCTACCTGTTTCCTCCCTCTGTCAGCTGTCAGCCATTTGTCGCAGAGCTGAGGACTAGACGGGGAGATGTTCTCTCTGGGTGCTTGTTCCTATAGAGCGGCCCCTACTGTTTGTGGGCAGGGAGGTGGAAAGAGGCGTGCTTCCTGTCATGATGAGACTGTCACCAGAGCTGTTTGTCAGTGCTGAAATTTTGTCGGCGAACTGAAGTAGTGGCCAGAAACACTAACATAATGTGATAATTATGAAGACGTGAGAGTGGAAAGGGGAGGGGCGGGGGGGGGGGGGGGGGGAAAGGACCCTTTCCCTCTTCCAATCCACGAAAAAATGAACTGGCTTTTCTC
>JBCEWB010043377.1:0-14526 GCA_039654565.1 Peronia peronii | reverse complement strand
TTCGGGACCCCCCCCCCCCCCCCCCCCCTCCTTTCACAATGTAGGTGTTGCTAAGGAGATATAACGCAAAACTTTGAAAGGGAATTTCTCAGAATTTTTATTTCTTTCCATAACCACATGCAGCAGCTTTAGATGCCCTTAATTCCATCAAATAACGTCATTGACCAATGAAACTGGTGTCAAAGAATAGCTGAGAGATCACTCTTTCACACTGTATCAATAACTCAATTTGCCCAAAATGTACTTGTGGACTGAACCATCATGATGCATCATATTATATCTATCTATATCTATATACTAGAAGATAACCCCACGGCCTCCGTGGAAGATTTTTTAAATATAGCCCTATGACTTAAAGTGTATAGCAGGCATATGCATCTCAATGTTCATGTTTTGGTTGACTAAATTGAATGTTACTCAAAGAAAACATGCTTTGAACACATCATACTATCGCATATACAATCCGGATTGAGCACTCTCGTGAGTTTATTATTCAATTGTTATTGCATTTTTAGAATTATGTCAGAGATAGTTAGCTTTTTTGGGTTTATGTACATAGAAACACAGATCCATATGCAACAATGTCGTATGCCAAATTTCATATGGATCCATTCAGCAGTTTTCGAGTCCATAAGCCTATTGTGGGTTTTGTTGCAGATTATATATATATATATATATATATATAAAACACACTTCCTCACCTTCTCTCCTGTATTTCATTTTCCTTAATACTTTCTTAGTCATACTAGTCATAAGTGTAGGTAAGATGCTTCGGCTAAATGACCAAGTAGATATGTCATGTGTGTAATCTGGTTGTAACATTATTGGTTAGTAGGACCATGGAACCACAATGCTAAAAACAAAAGAAGAAAAATAAAACCATCCCTGTTATTTTGATGTGGCATTGAATGATTGCAGTAAAAATTTTAGTCATCATATGCATTGAAGTTAACATGGCTGTTTATTTCCATAGAATTTAACTCACTGCCATGCTTGTTCTTAAGAAAAAAAAATCAACCCAACTGAAAATCAACTGAAGCGACTTCAGCTTAAGTGCAGTTAATTTTAGTATGGGCCATAATTATATGTTTATGCAGATATTTATATGATTTCATAAAGTTTGAAAACACAGTGATAATCAGTTTTATTTGTCAGTGCTACTAGGCAAGTATCTCCCTCAAACCAATTACATTTTTATTTATTGCATGGAAACTGAAAATATCTATTTTCTGTTTGTTTGCCTATTACAGTTGAAAATTTTGTTTATCAGCAGTTACAATTTACTCAATATCAGCTCATGCTTGAGTCTCCTTGGCACATTAGAGACTGAAAGGGAATTTTTTTTTTTTTTAACAATGGATGTCATCAAGTGAGATCTGGAAGTTAAACACTTGAATATAGTACAGTGTAATATAATTGTAAATTCCACTCCTTTCATATATTTATGTATTGATTAAAGGTTTGCTATTTGGGGAATTAATTTGTTCCAGTTCAGATGATCTAAGAACTCTGTTTTGCAGACCAATCTGAGGAAACACAAGCTCTGATCGGTAGAGGTGACTGTGATATTTCAAATAAGTCACCCTGTAGTGCTCCCCAGGACATTCCTACTGTTTCCAAAACAAGACAGATAACAGCAGCCATACCCAGTGCAGTGGAAAACAATGATGAGGCCACATCACCGATGTCTTATGGCAGCTTACCAGCAACATTATCCCTCAAGTCAGTCCCGGTGCCAACACTCCATGTTGTGCCTCAGGACTCTGAGGCAGCTGTGTCATGGGAACAGTTGCAAGAGGTTTCACTTATTTTTCTTTTTCCAAATACTATTACACTTGTACAGTGGAGCTCCCTTAAAACTTCCTTAAGTGCAGAGGAATTTTGCCTACAACAGAATTGTTTTCAGTTGCCAGTTTTTAACTCTATATAATATATCATATAAAGTATGTTTTGAGTAGGATTTTAAGACAGACAACAAAAATGCAAGTAAACTTTTGTCATGTGCTAGTTATTTTCTGTGAAACTTTTGCTATTCGGATACTAGCTTTAAAATTATGATTTTCTTGCTTCTTACTATATGCATGTAGTAGTCCAAATGACTACATTGCAACAATGGCCTAGCACTGGCATGGATGCTTGAAATCATGGCTGAAATACCTACAGAATAATTTCATATTTAGGGTCATTATAACTTTTCTTTTTATTAAATTTCTTTCCAGGACATTGTGGAGCTGAATCAAATGGTTCATCACTTTGCCGCAGAGGTTGAGGTTTGTTTGCTTACTGAACATATTATCAGTCTTATATGAAAAAACCCTTTCACAGGAATATGAAGTTGCTACTTACAAAACTGTAAAAAGCTAAAAACTTTCTCTGACCGTTCGCTGTTGACTCTGTAATAAGACATTTTATTCCAAAGTTTTTCAAGATATTTTGCTTTTTGTTAACAGCTGTTTTTTCAGGGTGATAAAGGATTTGGTTGATTTTTACTATGATACTATTGGACTTCTAGGGACAAATAAAGAATCATAGAGTGTCATTCCAACTGGAGGATGACCTAAAACCCTTTACCTTCACCCTTTTACCTTCTACAGATTATTGATTCTGTACTAAAATGCAGCTTTGTCTATCTATCATTTGTTAGCAACAAGGAGAGACTGTTTCTTCAATTGACAGCAATATTGAGAGTGCTCATCAGAATGTCCAGGAAGGAACTCAGCATCTTGCAAAGGTAACTGATAACAGGATATTATTAATAGGAACATACTTATTTGAACATTTGCCACAATACATGTAGTAATCAGAGAACAGCATGAGATGCATCATTTTGATTTTTAGTCAAGAATATCACTTAGTGCCCATGATCAAGGATAGTGCTGTGCCACAAGCAGAGTTTCAGAATCATAAGGATATATATCTTGAATTGAGACAGATTTATAATGAAAAGATGAAGAGCTAGAAAGAACATGAAAAACAAAACAAATTAAATGCAAACTTCACTTCACTGCAACCTTTATCAAGAGACTACATATATTGCATCTTTGGAACATTTACACTATATCTATGAACATAAAAGGTAGTGAACACCAATGGGTGATCTAGGAACTGGATTAAATTTGATGGTTGTGAGTCACACACACACACAAAAGTAAAAAGTTTGAAACACCTTCCTATAAGTGTTCTTGTGAAAGTTACAAAACTGCTGTGCATAGTCTGAAGATGGATGGCAACATGGAACTAACATGCAAAGTTTATGTTAATAAGAGATTTTAATCAATTAATTTACTATATACTATGCAGTGTAATTTGGTTTTAGTCAAACATACTGTATTTTAATTTGTTGATAATAGTGTGACTGTGAACCAAATTTATGGTAGAGGAGCACAAAAACTGTGAGAGTTGTTGCCTTCATTAAATGATGTTATTCCAGAGTAAAGAACAGTGGGTTTCAGTACTACAGCAAGACAAAACTATTGCATGTGGAAATTCAATATGCCACAAGGGGAATTCCCATCACCTGTCTAGTTGGCTACTCAGGGATGTCAAACTTCTTCATTAGTCGGAAATTCAGTTTTCTGGTTGTTACTGATTTTATTCTTGCCTTGTGTGCTGGCAATTTTTTTCTTTTAAATACAGTCCAAGTCTTGGATGATAAACTAGAAAACGGAAGTACAATAGTTCCGCACATCTTTTCATGAGGGCTGATTAGGGTACACTTTCGTTCAGTGGCACATTTAGATCTAAAAACAATTTTCACAGCCTCAGTCCCTCAAACATGATAATGTTCATTCAAGTGATTGCATGAAAGTAGTTGAAAGACATTTAAATCCTGTGATAAAAACAAATGGTATGGCCATAGTCTGAGAGAAGCTGAAGAAGCAACTAATGCAAATAAGATGTTGTTGCTTACTACAATTCTGGTTCAGATCTAGGTCTAAAAAAAAAAATGATTATGATGGCACAGCATAGACACTTGCTTCTTCTGCTCCTGTTGTTGTTTTTTTTTAAACAAACGTTTCTTAAAAAAAAAGAAAAAATAAATAGTAAAGCCATTGTTAATCGACCGGCCAGATAAAATTTTCCCATTTTTTCATGCAAATCATTTGACATCCCTGACTACTTATCAAGTGAATAAGACCCCAGCTGAGACCTGGTTTGCACAGCTGTGTGTTGGCAGCTTACAGAACATTTAAGTGATGTTTCAGTATAGTAGCAAAGGTTTTAAGGAGAGAGAAGGAGAGCATGTACTGATTCTAAGAGTGATTTTTTGAATGCTGGAACCAGGGACTTTTTCAGAATCAGCATATGCCCATTAAATTTTCGTATTCAAATCACCAGGCTATATATGTATTCTTTTTTTTTTTTTCTGATTGTTTTTGCAGGCAGCTAAGTACAAGTCGGCCTTGTTACCAGTGATAGGTGCTGTTGTGGGTGGAGTGGTTGCAGGTCCCATTGGTTTAGCCGCGGGGCTCAAATTAGGATTGGCTGGTGCTGTTGGAGGAGGAGCTGCAGGTAATTAGTTTACCTTGTCTCTATTATCTAGGGGAGTTCTGTCAACAGAATTTCTTTTTAATGAAAACACACAATGGGAGGGTTTGATTGTTAACTATTAGAGATGATTTTCTCACAGATTAATCCAACCTAGTACTGTAGTTGTGATTTGACTAGAGTTGCAAGTGCAAGAGGATACTATCAAGAAAAAAATCTTGCAGTCAATGTTGTAAAAATATAATTTGTCATAGCTTTCATGACTCATAAACTGTAAATTTGTTCATCCTGTATGTGTGGAATAGTAACTCTTTGTTGGCAGATAATTTCTGTTGTTGTAAGTCCTGCCTGTGGTTAAAAATTGCTATTGTAATCTTTGTCATTTGCAGGATTTTTAGGTGGCAGTGTTGTTAAAAAACATCAACAGAAGATCAATGATGTTGAATTGAAGAATTTAACAGACAGGCGTTCAGCCTCTCTCTCTGACTTACCTGATTCAGTTGAGAATAAGATTGTGAAGCCAAATGAGGAGGAAGAAAATTCACAAAGACAGCCTGCAATGTCAAAGCCAGCTGAAGATGATACAGCTGTTCTGTCATCAGTGACATCCTCTTTCAAAAGATTTTTCTCTTTCTCTGATGATGCATAAATGATTTATATACTTGGGAATGGGGAAGGGGAAAGCAGAGAATGAAAAGAGGCCGATAACTTACAATCATTATGTTTTAGATTTTAGTACTGCCAGTAAGGACTTGGATCATGTTTTATTATGATATTGATTTGTGAGGGTTTGTCCTTTTTTTTTTTTTTTTTTTAAGTTAGAGCCATTTTTGCTCAAGATTCCTTACACAAGAAGGATAGACTGAGCTTTACACTAAGCTAAATGATTTCAAAATGGAAGAAAAGGATAAAATGATATTTTCTTCTGTAAGATTTCAGAAAAAAATCTTTAACAAAGAACAACAGAGGATGAAAATAGGGACATAAAGTGCTAAAGAAGCTAGGTTGGGAAGGTTTAAGAGGGAAAGAGGACAGACCCTAACATGTGTGTTTGCCTGCTCTCATCTTCTTTGAATTTTTATATATTATGACATTTTCTCAAAATTCAGTTGTCTTTTTTTTCTTTGCTACTTCTTTTATTTACCAACATTTTTCTCTGAAATGCAGTTGCAGTCACTGGAATCTAAGATTCATCCTCTAATCTGGGATGATTATAAGCTTTGATCAATAATTCATTTTAATAATTCACATCATTTTGTGTTTTAAGATGGTGTCCAAATATTGTCATCTCCATAGAGTTGTATGCATGGATGGTTACAGTATGTCTGTTTAACCTGTGTATAGTGAAATTGAGGTGAAAAATATTTGCCGATTATGATAAAGAAGGGCTGATTGACATGTTTCTTTTTTGGTAGTTGCTGTTTGATAGGGAATGTTCCTTTCATTCATTCTAAAAGAGAATAGAAACTACAGCAGGCTTATCATTGTTTCATTTTGACGTTTCTTCATGTTCCAGTTTGTACTTTCTTACCATATTGTATGTTATTTGGAGGCAAATTCTAGTATGAAGGATTATGATTGAGCCTTTGAGGAGGTAGGCCTCTTGACCCTTCTGGAATTAAGAAATAGATATAGCTGTAGTTTTAGCAATAAGCAAAAATGCTTAAACTTCCACTTCTGCATGGTTGCAAGACATAGACAATCTCCTTGTAGGTACAAAGAACCTACAGTTAGTCAAAATGTGGTCTCTGACTCAAAAGCTACCAGTTTCAAGAGCAAAGAAAATGAATGAAGTGACAGAAAAAGAGACAAAAACAGATAGATGCTATCACTACTATTGGTAACATGAAAACGTGAGGCAGACTTCATTAGTCACATCATGAGGAAGGAGAGAATGCAGTATTTGCTGATAGCTGGCAAACTTGTTGAAAGGAGAAGCAGAGGAGAATAAGATGAGAAGTTACAATACTGGAAAATGTGGCATCTTAGCTCAGAGTTGAAAGGGTGATGTATTACAGAAAGCAACTATGGATCGAGACATAATGATTGCTATTGTTGTGAAATTAGGTACTTAATGATGATGATCATATGGGCTCTTCCTTGGCACTGTGTTGAGTTTCCAGCCA
This sequence comes from Peronia peronii, assembly GCA_039654565.1. Taxonomy (NCBI): domain Eukaryota; kingdom Metazoa; phylum Mollusca; class Gastropoda; order Systellommatophora; family Onchidiidae; genus Peronia; species Peronia peronii. The sequence goes on along the minus strand of JBCEWB010043377.1, from coordinate 7,912 downwards.
GCAACTTGTCATTGTTTTCAGCCCTTCACCTCATTTTATCATTATTTTTATTTACTTAGTATTTATTCTTTTTTAATCATATCACTTTCGATTCTAATGGTTTATCATTCTAGACAGATTCTATGCGCATTTTATCTAATATTTTTTACTTAGACATTAATAAATCAAGGCATTTTGCTTCACTGTTATTATTTTTAGTTTTATTTGTGTTCGAGATATTTTTTTAAGGTCATTTTATATGCTTTCTTTCACTCATTTCAAACCACAGTGGAATCCGCTTAAGATCAACCTCTGGGGACCGAGAAAAAGTGTTGACTTTAAGTAAGGTTAACATTATCCGTTTTCAGGGTACACAATCTCTGTTAGGCACAGGGGATCAAAATAATGTATTGTTGTATAAAATTTATTGGGTTATGCCCTTATCCCTAGGCCTCATAAAAAAAATATGCAGCAGCGCTTCCTCCTCTATCTCTAAGCTAGTAGTAGTAGTATTTTACCTTAAGGGGAGGGGTGGGTCCTGAAATCGAGATTTTGGCTGAAAATATCAAATTTCCGATTATTTTTTTTTCTTCAAGCTAAACCATTTTATTTCAAGATTTTACTGTTTATATAGTCAAAACTTGCCTATTTCATAATATATAAATTAAACTTTTCCTGCAAGGGGGATGTCTAAAATATGACTCAAATTCGCTTCTGATGGTCAATTTCAACTGAAGCTATGAGGTCTTTACACTAAGTTTGAAAGTATTTCTCAAGAGAAAAAGCCAGGCAAGAGAAGGAGGCTGAAGAGGAAGGTCCATTCTATCAAGCTGGAATGTTCTGAGGTAAAAGGAACACATTACGTCACAAGGAACTGGTTGAAAAACTTTGTCAAAACTTAAGACGTGATTATCTTGAAACCTATTTTTTTAGCACACTTTTCCCTAAGGCTTTTTTATTTACTAACAGATTTACATGAAATTTGGCATGAATCTTTCTGCATATGTGTAAAATAATAACAAGTATCAGATTTGCAATATTTTGTTTACTTTTTTAGAAAAAGTTATCGAAGTGCCAGAAAAATGAGAAAAAGTTCCATCTTCCCATTTACAAAATTTCAAAAATTTGTAGAAGAAAAACTATGGCAAATTTCGAAAAACTGATATGTAGCACTGTAGAGGTTAGGGAATACTACATGTGTGCAAAATTTGAAACGATTTCATTGAAAAACACCGAAGCTTTAGGCTTTAGAAAATTAGCAATTTTTGGAGCCAGAAATCCAATATGGTGGCTTTTCCATGGCAACGAACCATCCAAATTATTTTTTGACACTTTCCTTCCTGTAATTTGGACATGCCGAATTTAAATATGATGCTTAGAAAAGCCTAAATTGAGTTCTTTAGAAAATCACTCTCAGGACCCGCCCCTCCCCTTAAGTCAACATCTTTAAGAAGTTTCAACTTTGTATCCAGATTGAGAACATTGTACTTTTTCTCAGACACTCTGATCACGGAATTAAGTAAAAAGTTGACTAGATCTAAACATGGCAAGCACAGAATGTAGGAGTAGGAATGAATGTGATCTAAAGATGTGACTGAAATCGGGGGCAATGCCTGTCTGCACTGTCTTTGTGTGTGTGTCATCAAATTGGGGGAGGAGAGCCGAGCGTGGGTGGGTGTTTGTGTATCCATGCCAGTGCGAGGCAAACGAAGAGGGCCAAGCTTGGAACTGTGTGCCACTCGGACCCGGAATGCTGTATCAAGGCGGTCAGTGGTCTGGTGTGTGTCCACGGGCTCGCCAGTGCATGCGAGAAGGGCGAGGAGAGCTGAGTGTAGAACTGCTGTGTGTTTGTGTATTCCTGCCAACGTGAAACAGGTGAAGAGAGCCAAGCATCTTCTCACACCGTGATAGGCCCACAGGCTGTAGTATAATGTGTCATAATAAGGTGTCTCTCGATCTCTCTGATTTTTTTTTTCTTTGTCCTCACAATTTATGGCTGCAGTTGGCCAGCGTGGGTCATTTGGAGTTGACTTTAAGCGAATTCACCTCTGAAGATGTTGACATTATCAGAAACAAGACTAATGAAATATAAAGCGAAAAAACAGGACTGCCAGAGCAGGTTGACTTTAACCGAGAGTTTACTTTAACTCTTTATCTCCGTGGGGGTTTTCCCGCTGTGCCGGCGGGTATTGGGGAACGCTAAATGCAACAGATGCCCTCTACAAAAACATGAATAAAATCTAAACTTCGCAACAAATTTCCAAATTTTTTGTTTGCAAAGAACAGATAGACGAATGTGGCTTTTTTCTAAACCGGTTTTGTCATAATTATGCTCTTGTGTTTTCACAAATGTAGAAGAAAGATAAAGAAAAAAGAAAAATAAAAGAAAATTTTGTGCTCGCGCAATCAATACACTCCATTATCAGAATCATCAATTTCATTTCATATATCCATCTTCAAATCTAAATTCTGCATGAAAATATCCAAAAAAGTGTTCCAGCATCAATGTGCTTTTCAATTTTGTTGCTAATCATATCATTACAATAGCTGCCCGTCAGTGCCACCGTTACCAGCCTAAGAAAAACAACACTTCAAAGGCTTCAAGTCACACTTTAGCACTCATGTCCATATGTTTACGACAAATAGTGTTTGTATTTCCGGTAATTGCCACAAATACAAATGTTGTTGCAAAAATAATGATGTCGTAAGCAGCAGAAGTGGTGCGAATGCTTGAGCCGCTGGGAGCGGCTCACCGGCATTTCGATAGCAACCATGAGCAGCTGACAGCGGCTCACTGGAGATAAAGAACTAAACGAATTGACTTCTCTCAGGTTCCACTGTATATTATATTTGGCAATAAATCAGTTTTTTCTAAAATGGTGATGTTCATGTTATGATGGTGCAATTTGAAGGTAACATTAGTAACAATGAACCTGGCATTACAGGTTTTGAGAAGTATGGAGATTTTTGACATATTGATTTAGCAGACTATCCATATGGAGATGAAGTCAATTTTTCAGTTACTTGTCAAACAAAGTACTTGTATTTCATTTGGTATCTTTGATCATGTAGTCATCATATATCGTTGTTCTGTTCCAGGCCAGTCAGCTGCAAATTAAAACTGGTATATATATAGATATATATATCCATTTCGCCCCACAGAATGTTGAGACTGATTTTGTTCTTCTTAATTTTTTTTTGCCCAGGAGGGTCAGATTAATCTTTTGTGGGAATTTTGTACAAGCTGTATGTTAATATCAACCACACTCATGTCGGACTTCATTGTTTCTGTTGATTATTAGTTCTATCAGCAATCTGTAATGTATAAAATTTATACTTACAAAATCATTTGTATGGTACGATTTGCTTGATTCCTTAATGTTTGTATTTGATAATGATGTGAATTCATAATAGATTTTGATGCATGAATGGACTTCAGTTGAACAGACTAATTTCCAGATCTTGATACAATTAATGTGTTTAATTGTTTAATGCCAGACTTCACCACCATTTTTGCACAGTTGTCGTTCCCAGGTTTTGTTCTAAAAAATGATGTGAATGAGGAGGCAAGCGAAGCAGTATAGAGCTTTGTTTTCACTAGCTCATGTTCTTTCTGTTACTGTGAATTCTGTTTAAGTGCAATTTTACCATTGTGATGCCCTGTGAATCTGAGTGTAAATAATCTGTTCCAGTTTCCTTGTTTCAGTGGGTTGACCATTGCATATATTAATATACATTCTATGTGCAGACAGGAGCATTTTAAATGAAAGTGGGCAGGTAATAATGAAAGGAAAGAAGGAAAAAACAGATAGATTTTGGGATCTTCATTTTGGAATGCACCCTGATATCCACCTTAGCTCATTGAAATTATTAGTTTGTTGGCAGTTGTGTTTTAATCCTTCAGATACCAAAATGTCCCAACTAACATGTTTTTCCCTCATTGTTGAAATTTTGTCAACCACGCAAAGTTTTTAGGACAGTGCAATTTGGTTGTACAATCGTAGAGACTTTGAAAATGACATTTATGAAAGAAAGTATGAGAGATAAGGACTACTTCAGCAAGGAAAATTAGTCCATAGCGGTAAAATAATATGCAGTTAGATCTAATCACTTAGAAATTAGTATGTCCAGCATGACCTCTGGATAATTATGTTTGATTCTTTTATATTGTGGAAAGGGGGGAGGGGCATAGTAACAGTATTAAGAGAGAAAAGGTTTGGGTGGAAGTAGATTAGGGTTAGAGTCTTTCTCTTCTTTGTCTCCATTTTCGTGAGTTCGCCTATTGGCGCACCATGTGGACAGTATAAGTTACAGCACAGTGTGGCCTTGATTAAAGATTCCAACACAATGAAATACATCGTTGCAAATGCAAAGTGCAAGCTAACTGCACATACCTTGTGCATCCACCAATCCTATTGTAGTTTGCATCGGTAATAGTGGGTCTAGTAATTACCTTAGGCCTAGTCCAGCTGGACACAGTAATGCTGTTGATAATAACAGTCAGCAGCTATACAATAATGTGGCATTGGCTCACGAAGTGAAACGGCAAAAGACAGGTAATTGCTTTCGTTCATCATTACAATGAACGTTTGTCAGTAAGAGTACACTTTACACTATATGTACTAAGAATAGAAAGGAAACAAAAGGAGGTGTCGATGAAAGAGAAATGACAGCAAAATAATATGTTTATTAGGAATATAGAAGAGAAAAGTCAGGACCCAAAAAATGTCTATATTATAAGAAGAATGTCAATATAAGCGATGTTGATGTATGTGGATTGTACTGTACGTCTATTGTCCTCTAACATTTTATTTTTTCATTGAAAATAAGTTTGCTATAGTTAAATCTTATGGTTTGAAATACTTTGTACAATCCTATGTTTGCGGAAATGACAAATCTCAAAGGATTGAGTGGATCAGAAAGTGTGATAAACACGGTTTTATATGAATACATATTTACAGTTTATTTGTTTAATAGGGATAAGACAGGAAAGAATAATTTATTGATAAACACCACAAATATTTTTTTCTTTTCTGGGTATTTAAAGATTAATGATTTAGCAGGTTGAAATAAGAACTTAAGACTTTTGCTCTTGTTTTCTGGTAGGTGTATCATGAATATTGGAGTGAGCCATGTTTTATTATGCTTTGCTTTATTAGCATTTTTACCTGTGATGTTGACACGGGAAGATGAATATAATGTATACCATAACAGGTTAATGCAAGACCACATTTGAACATGCATTCTGAAAAAAAAAGCAGCATGATGAATCAGAATTGCGTCAGTTAAACAGAACATTGAACCTACTATCGTGAGGTTGCTATATTATTATATTGTTTCGTTTTAATTTTACTGGATTTTACTTGCTATAAATGTCATGAATTCGACAAATTTGACAGATCTATATGGCTGTCAGTGACTGGATCACATTTCATGATTATTGTCACGTGAAAACCTATAAATAAAGGTCTTTTATACACTACATATTTTTGCACACCAAGATGTGAAAAGAAAGGAGAACAACAAGAGAACCTGTTTTATTTACATTCTCTTTGAATTAACTCTGTGGTAATCTTGACAAGGATACTGTCCTCTTAAATCCTCTTCCATCTTTTATGCATTCAATTGCATTATCACCTGCTAGAGGAGGATTCAATGTAATTTTTTTGCTGTAGGACACATAAACTTATGCAAACAGAATAAAACAGAGAAATATGAGAAGCTCGGACATACATATTAAATAAAAACAAAACAACATACTGACTCCATGTGTGACATATTATACAAATTTATGAAAAAGGTATAGTCACTCAGGCTTTTAAATATGCATGTTTTACCATACATTGAAATATCAGTACAAGTCACAATGTTGTTGGGTAGGTAAAATAAATACAATAAACATGTAGTGATCGCAACTGATGTCCAGCCAATGTATCTTGAGACACAATTTGTCCACAACATCTTTATTTTGGAGGATAAACAAGAATACTAGTGCATCCTTAATCCAGTGTTATAATGCTCCCATATTACTCATAAGCTATTAATAATATTAATTTGGTTATCTGAAAGGGTCGTCTGAGGCAAAATACATGTAGTTCATTCATGTACATAGTACATAGAGTGCATATAGTTTGTGTTCTCTTGTTCGTTGTTTTCAAAAAGGCACAATCTTTCCTCATTACACAGTTGAAATGGACATGAAAGTAATTGACTGTACCCCACTTAGCTATTCTGAACTATAATTCAGTCACAATAACCTTACTGCCACATCAAATTCCTCATAAACTGAATCGTGTATGAGGAATATTTTAAGTAGCATACATACAACTGGCCTCTGTTGGACATTTCACCACAGATGTCTATGTTTCACTTGTCTGAGCAGTGACAGCTGTTTTACTGTTCACTTCCTCATTATCTCTGTTTGACTCTGGATTCTTTCTGTTAGACTCCAGATTTTCTCCATCCTCAATATTTTCTGCAATGTCAAGTGTCAGGCTATTGTCATCATAGTCATCAGCAGCTGGCGTGATGTTGGCTTCCACATCCTTTATGTCTGAGTCATGGCTAATCCTACATTGGTTTGTCTCTGAAAGTGAAACACTATAAACAGTGAAATTTCATTGTAAAACTTAAGCTGAAATTTTTAGAAACCACATTGCTGATCATAAATATCTCAGCTATATACTTCAGGTAACAGTGTTAAGTCATTACATTTATACTATATGAGACACTTTGTCAAAATAGGAGAGTATGTTATATATATATAAGTGAGTGTGTTTTTTGCCATAAGCAATGGCATGTCACGAACTAACACAACATTTAGACACACATTCACAGAGGTTTTTGAAGTTGTCAATGTGAAGTGTGTTATTTATTTTATCAAAGATCGCCAGAAGATGTTGGAGATTAGGCACTGATTCTGGCATGGATTCCACAAGTGTTGCAATGTTCCAATGTTGTAACAATGTGAGGCGTAAAATTGTACTAATGTTGTGTGTGCACTGCTGATATTGTAATTATACAGAACAGGTACAAGACTGTGCTGATGTTGCACTCTGAAAGTTACAAAGATGTGGAATTATTGCCAGTAATCTAACTAGTAACACTGCTGAGATTATGATGACATGACACTCACAGTGTTATGATGATACAATAATGCATGTGGTGAGCCATTTTGCTACTGTTAATGTTGTAGTTATGTGACAATACTAATGTGATGAAGTAGAACAAAAAATCATTAAATTTAGTGTTAAATTTAAAAATGTGGCACTAGGATGTTGTGATGCTGTGAAACAGAAATAAGCACAATCCAAAGAGAAATGTCATTTTTACCCTTGACCAAACTGGGAAGCCTGAAGCCATCCATCAACCAGCCTATGGTGAACACCCCAACAGTGAAGAGGTAGATAAATCCCCATTTAAATCGACCTGAAATAAATAATACCATATAATTTCGTTGTCAATTGTTGTGGTTGGAATGCATAGGGACGTGTAAGGTGCCCTTACAGAAATTTCGTTTTGTTTAAGGACACCATGTGATATCTGAAGGCAAGCAATGTTTTGTGGTTGTCCATCGGACCTGATGATGACGTTTGCATTCTGCAACTGTTCGATGCATGCGAAGATGGCTCTGCAGTCCTAGCCTGGAGGCACAAAGTCTTAAACAGTAGGGGCATTGGAAGTCCATTATTGTGATCACTGCTGATGCAACTCTGTGTCGTTTTTCTCTGGCAACAGTGAGCTTCTGGTGTCGTGCTTCTTCGTAGTTGGCAGCAGCTTTGTGGATTAAGGCTCTCCATTCTCTGTCCATAGCACGCACCTCCAGTTCCCCGGGCTTGACGTGACAGCACTGGATGTTTCACAGTGTCTTTGTATCGCAGCTTTGGACGGCCTTGGTTTCTCTTGCTGAGCTGGAGCTCACCATACATCAGGC
>JBCEWB010043366.1:0-14527 GCA_039654565.1 Peronia peronii | reverse complement strand
CTGCAGCAACAGGTCACCCCCATCGTCTTTAATTGCCAATAGCTCGACTTCTACTTAAGGTAGAACAAAACTTTTTTTCACACACAGAAAGGGAAATGGATAAGCTTAACTTTGGTCCAATAACTCCATATGCTCAAAATTTGACGAGAGCCTGATTTCATCGTGTCGCATCTCATATCATTTGCACTTTCTTTCTTTTTTTTGATTGTGTATCAGATGACTGGTTACAATAAAACTGAATATTAATATCAAACTGGCAGTTTATAGACCCAATTAAAGTTGGATATCTATCAGCAATGTGAAGTATTGGATGGATGCGATGACATCCACAATAAGTTATATCCCTGAGGTAAGGACATCACAAAAATCACAACAGATTCACAACACCATACAAAACTATCTACCTGATACTGGCCAACAAACACTTACAGCAGTTCTTGATAAATTGTTAAAAAAAAACAAAAAAAACTACACTAATTTTAAATGACATGAAATCTATTGGAAAACATACTCAGTTAACTGCTCAGTGGGTAATGAACAAGTGTCTTTTAACTAGAGAAACAGCATGACTTATACAACATGTCAACTACTTACTATAAATACACTCAGTAACCAATTTTCTTGTTACTTTTAATGGGACTTCACATGCCCTCTCCTTTTTCCATCTATGTCTCATAATCTGTAAAATTCTACAGGAACAGATGGATGTATCCCTTGTACTCTTAAAGTATATGGCTATTACCATTAACATTACAAAGAGTTTTATGCATTAGAAAAGATGTTGCTCATTTACAATTTTTGTCAAGATTATATTTAATTTAATTTCCATTGTTAAAAATATTATTCTGGAATCAGCATATGCTTAAGTTTTCCATAAGTTTTATAAAATACTAGTTTCAGCAACGATAAAGCCGCTGAAAAAAAAATGACAATAGTACTGAAGTTAAAAACGTATTTGATGAAGTGAATACTGAACTGGAAAACTGGCAAAACCATTTATAGGATGAATTAAGGACTGAAAAGCTTTTGTTTATAAATGCCATCAAATGAAAAAAAGAAATTTGAAAAAAAAAATAATAAGGGGGGGGGGGGGGGTAGGGGCGAGGGAGGAAGAGAGGAGACCATTTCCTTTATAGGTCTATAAAAATCCAAATCTGCCTCTCCTTGTTATCAAATTTCCCATCAGTGACCAATCATTGGTGTGTCGATTGTACTTTGTGATGGTACCTTGCAAAGTTTTGCCATCGTGCCCGCCTGAGGCATACATCATGTCACCTAGAACAGTTAGACCTAAGCCGCGACGAGGGCCCAGCATAGGTCTGACACTTGTCCACTCATTGGAGCTGGGATTGAAAACCTCCACACTGCTCAAACTGTCAACAGAAAAAGATGATTGAAGAAAAAAAACAAGAACTGAGAAAAAAAGATTGAAAGAATGCCGTGTGGACTTAGTTTATTTCACATTTCAATATGCTTTGACAATGATTTATTGTATCTCATTCAAATTACAGGTGTTAAAAATTTAATCTAAGAATGTCATTTGAACTGCAAAAATGAAACATAAATAATGAAAAGTGGAATAAACAACATATAATATAAGGTCATATAAACAAGGTCAGGGCAGTTTCTGAACACTCATCCTTTTTTTAGATGAATGAATTCTGCTATCCATTTTTTTTCCTTTTTTTGTTGCTTGATAAGAGGATCTAGCTGTAAACTTAAAAAGTTAATAAAAATTGTTGCGAGCAACTAAACTAGATCATTATATCTTAACTTTATATTACTGATTAAATAATCCATGAAAACTATGTGAAAATACTTAACAACTGCATATAAATTTCAGAGAAAAAAAAAGATCATATCACTGACATTGACTGCAACCACAGGCACATACACTTTGCTATTCTGTGTATATAAAAATTAAATGTTTATATCAAGTGATAAAATAAGACCAATAAACACATAATAATATTGTGTATTCTCAGCTAAACGGTTTTTGAAAGCTCTGCTAAAAATCTAATTAATTAACTACAACTCTTTTCAGAGAATAAATTTGTATCATACCATTGATCTTGATTGCAACCACCAGCCACATACACTTTGCCATCCAGTACTGCAGCTCCATGCATTGATCTGCCCTCTGACATTCTGGCACAAGCAGACCATTGTTGGATCTGTGCACAAAACAGTTAAGTACATGTAATTTGACAGAAAAAAATGGATGCAAGTACTGCATTCTAGTTATATATTATCAGAACGAATATGAAACTGGATTACTGTTGACATTTCCTGTTCAATGGATTAGAGAAACCTAACATATAATCATTCATTCTGAAGATGAAAAGCACGCAGTATGAGATGTTGGGCTAAAACCTAATTATTTCGTCAATACATTTCAAAAGTTTTATTTGTTATTACATACTCCATCATTTACAAGAGAATTGTGTTACAATATAGTTAGATCTATCTGAAAAAACTGATACATGTGAAAGTTAGTCTCACTTGATAGTTGCTGAAAAATCCTTCATCTGGATAAAAATGGCATTTATTACTCAGCCTTAAAATTATATCATGCAAATGCTTGACATATCATCCCTTTGCACATCTCAAATTTTGGTGTGTTGGGGAATACAGACCTCACATTTCTTAATGTTGAAACTTGTAGAGTAAATAAAATACCTTGGTATCTAATACATGACAGGATCGAAGATCTTCGTAGCCATTATATCCACCACACAGATAGAGGCGAAAATCTATCACAACTGCTGCTGCCATGCTGCGAGGTTCCAGCATCTCTGAAGAGAGCAAAATTAAATACATACAACTTTTCAATAATGAGTCCTGAAGTGATATTATACACTGGCAATCCAACAGCCCCGCCTTTGTGAATAACACTGGTCATTAACCCTAAAAGTGGTAACAGAAACTGAGGTAATGATATTATTTGCAGAGTACACACAAATATGCATGTTCAAGAGTTGATATTTCATGCTTAAAAATGATACAACACGAATATCTTGTCATGACACTGTTGATGTTCGGAAGGGAATTTCTGTACACACTATGAGTGAGCCTTTGACTAGATAGGCCCCTTGACACTTCTACGATTATTTACAATGCCTTTACTAATAGAACTGATTGTACTTTTTATGTTTCATAAGACTGAATAGCAAGGTAAGTAATCTTCTACCATCAACAGCAAATTTGAAATTCAAATTACACTTTTACTGGGATTGACAGACTCAGAATCACTAAAATTTCCACACTTGCATTAGATGTCAGACATTGAGGTGAAATGAATCAGATGTCAGAAAGCTTTGCTGAGAAAACTTGCAAGTTATTGACCACAGACTCATAGGGGATAAACCCGAACATGAATATCTTGGTACAGAAGAAGTGAGGCATAGTAATGTTTTTCACTAAAGTGAGGTAGTTGACATCAATAAACCTTTACATGAAAAATGTGCCATTGTGACCATAACCGAATTACTTCCCTTTGCCAAGTACAAGAGGTATGACACAAGCATTGTAAAGAAGGAAAAAAATCGCTTTTTTGCTTGTTCTGTGAAACACAAGTAAAGGAAAATTTTGAAAAATTCACTATGTGATGAAAGTATTTTTTTCTTACCTTGATAATTTTCTCATAATTTTTTGTATTATGTCTTTCAAATAGAGAAAAAGTGATTTTTTTTGTTCTTTGCTTGCCATGCTTGTCCTAGACCGCTTGTGCTTGGCAAAGGGAGGCAACCTAGCCGGCTAAAAAAAAAAATGGCTCATCGGATTCATTTCATCTTGTCATGTGATTTCACTGAAGGTTGAAAGGCGTGTAAAAACCGCAACAATAGTCATGCCACAATGGATGATTGTTTGGCTCACCAGTCATAGACCAAGAGTTCAGTTCTATATCATATATCTCTGCTGAGGCCAGCACTCTTTGGTCCCCGTGGCCTCCCAGTGCAAAAAGGCTTCCCCCTACAGCCACCATAGCTATACTGCTTCTTGCTTCACACAGGGAGCTCCTGGCTTGCCACTGCTGCTTGTCAATATCGTAGGCATGCACAGTATGGGAGCTGCCTTCCAGCGTGGCGCCTCCCACTGCATATATCACCTTCCCTACAACAGCCACCCCTAAACTTCTCTTAGCCTCCGGCAGTTCTGGCAGCTCTTTGGCTTGATTTGTATAAGGGTTGAAACTTTCAAAGGAAGACAGAATTTCTCTGTTTGAGGATTCACCTCCTACAAATTATGAGGAAAAAAAATTCACACAATACATTGAATATCAATCATAATCATATGATTGTCATCAATAAATTATACCTGCATCAATAAAACTTTAGATTGAAAATCTGAGACTTGTACACATTAAAGACAAGGCCTAATTGGTAGTCTCCAGGATTAATCTGTCAATCATTCCTCCTATCACAACCCATATATAAAAATCTATTTAAAAAAATAATTTTAAAATAAAATCTTAAAAAATACATTCTCACTATTTGGTATATGTTATTTTAAGTCAAACTGATTCCTAAAGTTCACAAATGAATCAACAAACAATTATATTTATGCAGAGAAAAACATAATCCCATACAACAACAATAACAACAACACACATAGAAAGAGAGAGAGAAAGAGAGAGAGAGAGAGAAAGTAATATTTCTCTTTATTTTCATGCTGCTCTAAATGATTTAACCTACCAAGGGAGTAGAGCCTGTCTGCAGTAGAGAAGAATGCACGTGGTTGGGATCTCATGACAGCTTCATTGAAGGCAAAGTTGATGAGATCTGGATGGAAAGAGCTGGCCTGGAAGGCTCTCGCTTGCTGGAAATAAATTTAAGCTCTAAATGAACTATGGAAGCTATAAGTCAATTGACATTAAATGCTGACAGAGTCTATTCTGAAAACATATCTATCATATAAACTAATTTTTCTCATGAAAATCACACAGTTCAGTAAGTAACACATAATAAGCTGCAATGTCAGTCCATTTTGTTGTTTTTTTCTGTATGATAAAAGAAATGCAGTAAATAAACAATGGTGATTTGAAAGTTTTTTTAACAGAATTTTGGGGGAAATTTATCAATATGGTGCAAATCAGCCTTTGATTTTCCTACTGCCATGGAAAAGAAAAAGAAAGAAGAAAATGAAAACAAAACAAAAAGATAAATAAACAGATTTTTAAAAAATACCTGCAAATAATTTCGACAATCTTCATTGGTGAGAAAAAGTTTATCTCTGCTGACTTCTTTGATGAGAAAATCCCACTGCACCAGAGGGAGGCGGACATGTTCCATCAGTAAGGATACATCCTCCTTGCTCCGTTCTGGATCGTAAGCCACCCATCTCATTACAGCTGCATAAACCTTATGGATTTTAAACAATCTGTGTTGCATACAATAATGCAAAAACAATCTGGGGAAAATGTCACCTACACATCATCAGAATTTGTAATTATTTCAGGATATGTTCTATTCCCTGTTTATTTCTGCAATAAATGATAATCTTCATGTTCCAAAACAATTATCAAATGACATAACTGAAAGTCTACAAGGAAAGAAAATGATCATGCTCACTACCACTTATGTATCCGTAAATATTCATGAAATATTCATAATGATCTCACTGAAAACATTATTTTTGCTATGTATATTTTCTCCCTCTATTTAACTTTTCTGTCACAGGTTTGACAGTATGAAATAAATGAATGCTGTCCATAAAACAGGATGATCTTTTTATCTCTCATTAATATTATGACAAGACTTGTTCTAAACACATACCTCTTCCTCTTTTGCGACTTTTAAACTGTCCCTTGATATCAAACCAATAACCTGTTGATGAAAACAATAGAGACAATTTTGAGAACAATCACATATGAGTGAACTTCACTTCTGATCTCTGTTGCTATCAAACTGACATAGCAAATAATACAATTATAACTGCATGTTATTCCACAATTTACAGATGTCTAAATGAAACCGCTTACCATAATGAGCAACATCACTACAGTGGTTTCCGCCTAAGAACCCTCCGTCTAAAAGCCCGATCCGCCTAAGAACCTGACTCCTCTGCGAAACGGAATTTTTTCTCTATAATTTACCCCTCTAACTAAGAGCTCGCTCCCAAATAAAAAAGCCGCCAAAGACCCCGGTGTCGGGCCAAGATACGCGAGTACTTATGGTGTAATTTCACACCATATTGTCCACTTGAGAAAAATGCACAGTGCTAGATGTGAAGTAGAATGGGCATGGGGCTGGAGGGAACAGGTAGATAAAGAACTGGAAGTGGTGGGTGATGCATGACTGCATAATCAGGCCACATTGTGGACTAATCAGTAAGCATTCCTTTGTTTGACAACACGTGGGATGGCACTTGGATAAGAAGGAGTAAGTTTAACCTCCTGACTGGTCAGTTGTTTTCTACTTTGGTCGGTCTGCGAAACACTTGAGTCACTCGTGGAATTATCCGTAGGATGGCATAGTGATATCATGTTTTCAACAATGATACCATTATGTGAAAACTTACTCGACATTTAAATGCTGGGTAGTATTGATGGAACTGTGCACTATGAAAGATCAGGAATTGTTATATCTGATTATAACGCACACGCAGGGAAGAAGGCTGTACTTATTCGCACAAATAAATCTTTAACTAATGGTAACAATCAACTAATTATCCTACTGAAGACAATCTGTGGCTAGATGGGTTGCGCAACTTTTCAGTCTGTCTAAGAACTCATCTGCCCCAGAGCCCGCTTTTTTTTGTCTCCCAGTGACCGGGTTCTTATGCGGAGACCAATGTACTTGCAAACTCAGTTTTAAATGTGACTTCATACTTTCATACAAATATCTGGGCATTTATCATGAAAAGCATTGCTCACAATACATTGCATACAGACAATGGAGTCATTTTAAAAATAAAGGTGTTGAAAAAAAATTCATTTTTATTTTATTTCATTTTTTAAACTTATTGAAATGAAATACATCAAGATTTCAAAAGAATCTGACCTTAACTGCACTCAAGGTTTCTTCACAAAAGGTTTCCAGTTGGACTGATACCTTTCGTATTAACTCACTAAGGACGAATGACGAGATATTTCGGTTTCTGGATTCACACGCTCGGGGTGAATGAAGAGATAATTCGGTGGTTATATAGCAATTTTTTTTCAACATCCAAGGCAAATTATTAATTATCCATGTTTTCGTAAAGAATGATCACTCTGGCAAATTATTTACCGCATCTCACGGTTTGCACTCAGTGAACTCCAACAATGTCAAGAAGAAGAAGTGCAAAAGATGTGATAGAATTCCATTATAATCTGTTAAAATCAAGTTGTAAAAGTAAATAAAGATTATAAAATTTTATTTTCAGGTTCTCTGACATCAGTGTCATACATGTCTGTTGTTGCAATAGCGTAACTGTTGACTGATGTTTAACTGATGGTGGCTAGATCTAGATCTAAATCTACTTTGTGTGATGATGGAGCAAACTCAATGAAAAAATATTTTTTTGTTTTTTATCACCATTTTCTAATGTCCACCAAATCAAAACTAACTGACAAATGAAGCTGAAAGTAAATGCATCATAAGCAGCAAGGGTTGATCTTTCAAGCTGCCAAGTTTGATGTCTGTAGCTTTGTTGTGAAAGTGTCTTGGATTTTTTGAAAATGGCCAAAATAGGCCAGTCTGGAGGGGGATCGTGCTGAAATTGAGCCCAGTCCTTAGTGAGTTAATAAAAACTACATTTCTTGGCTTGCATAACTATTGTTCAATTGTAAAGCAATATTACCTACCTCTTCAACTTCCAACTTTAAGAATTCTTCATGCTGAGAAACTTCAAAGAAGTTTTCTTCACAGTACTTGTCCGCAATTTCTTTTAGGCCAAAGCAGGCCATGACATGTGCAAAATCTCTGATACCCAGGCAGTTTGATGGATGAAGATGCTCCACCAAAAATGAACAGCACAATTTTTCAACTGCAGTGATCTGCATCATTGCAGCTGTTTGCATAATACATTGGACAGTGTCTTCGGTGAGGTTTAGTTGTGCAGTATAGGCAAATTCAACAATAGCCTGAACCGCTCCTAAATTTAGATCTTGGATTTCTATCTGAAATCTCTGTCGTTCATCCAGCTCAGAACAAAACATAGCTTTGAAGTAGGGACTGAGAGCTGCCAGAACAATGCGATGTGCAGGTATGATTACACCTTCCACAGATAAATTGACATCACAAAGCTCTCTGTCCATCCACAGCTGATGCATCTCCGACAGCAAAGTTTGGGCAATTTCACCTTTTTCCATCTTCATAGGCTGAAGTCAGTTCCTCAGTATCAAAATATCCTTGCAGTTTCTTTCAACTTTTGACTGATTCTGTTCAAATAAATAAGTGCACGATCCTAGAATACAAACCTAGTGCCAGTTATTCATGATTCATATCTACATTAAAAAAAAAAAAATTAGATTAAAGAAAAACAAACAAAGAAACAAACAAAAAACAAATCAGCAGGCTAATTTCTCAAGTGTCACATATCATACATTGTAACAAGGAATTAGCATGGGAAATTTCGTACGAAATCAGAATTGAAACCATAGAATAAAACTTCAAACTTGGTTTCCTCCATACTTGTTCCAAGTAATCCAAGGCCTTGCTCCTCTGCAGATGGTTCCTACAGCTCATTTGAAAATGCCTTAATATTTTTTTTTACTCCAATCCTCTTCTTGCACAAGTGGCCAAAACCATCTCAAAAATTTCATACCAAACTATAGTTCAATAGACTGATTTTGTTATAGCTAGCTTCACCACTGGACTTGGACACTACGAAGATTTTACTAATGATTACTTTCAAAATCAAAGGTAGTTATCCTATCATTTTCATTTTGGAAAAGGACACATTGGGTTACAAAATGCAATTCAAGGCAAAAAATCAAAGTCAAAGCCTTATTTTTTTCTTTTTGTTAGACTCACATCTGATGTATATTGGTCATGTCATTCAGAGGAAACAAAAACTTTGTTATCCTCAAAAACTTGAAGTGAAGTTCAACAAAACATGACAAAAAGTATTCAGTAGATCCATGTTATGTATGTTCTATCGGAAAGAAGCAGCCTTCACCTCCTACAAAAAGAAAAAAAAATGGAAAAATGTACAGTAAACCTTGAGTCCAGCAAGGTCATCAGGTCTATCATCTACTCCTCCTTGGATACGAGGTCTCATGGGATACAAGGTAAAGATTGTGAGTGATGAAAGTGAAATAAAAACATGTAAACATATGGACATAACCCTTGTGTCAAAGTTATGATCAGAGTAGATGAGAAAACTGATGCTGTGGATATTAAATCTGCAGAATTGCATTTCGCAAATTTCGACTCTTGTCCGGGGTCAGAAATTAAAGCAAAGTGATCGAACACATGATCAGTTCTGGGTGGGTTTTAGTGATCAATCTCTGTGTAATCAAATCTGCTTGCACTAAGAGCAACACACACAGCTTTCTCTTTGTGTCACCTTCGTTGAAGCTATCTGAGATGATAATCTAACCCTGTGATTAGTTCAATCAGCCTGATTGACCAATTGTTATTCATATACACAGTAAAGAGCTAACAAAGGCCTCAAAGCGATCAAGTAAGTCTAGACTGCAATCACAGTCATCATGCTGTCCCTGTCTCTTCCCACCACCCCATCCTATCTCTCCAGTTTGGACTTGAGTTTCTTCCATAATTATTACCAGTGACCACCACTTGCGGTCAATCTCTCCTCCCCTCCAAAAGACTTAAAGTACTGTAGCTGTGCAAGTGCTAGGCATAACATAACAAGGCTGTGTAATAAAACTGTGTTCTTGCTTTGTGACTTGAGAAATCTGAATTAATACCATGTAGGCTTAAAGACTAGTTTTTGATCCCATTGGACACGGGATCACATAGTTTGGCTTTCAGTTGATAAAGGCGTTTTAATTGAGACTAAGAAGGGGGGAAAAAAAAATGGGGACATTCATTCATCTCGTTGGGTCTGATGTCTTCTTGAGTCTTGAGTCCTAGCTCACAGGATACAAGGTTTACTGTATGATTTACTTCAACTAATTCGTCAAGTAAGTTCATATGAACTTTCATTCATACTGATTACATAGTGACTTTGGAATTCTCAAGACATGCTCAATCATACTGTTTTTCATGGGCATCTGGTTATGTGTTAACTGTTTTTGTTCTCATCCTTACAGTTAGCTAGTGCAGTGTGCTTTGATTAAACTTGTAAGTCTGGGCAAGATAATGACTTGTTTCTAGTTAAGCTGCTTTGCCATTAATTTTCAGTTTTACCAACAGTTCTTATTCAACCAAGCAAAAACCTGGAAATCCCCCGCTGAGTGTATGTAACCCCTGCTAAAAATAGAACACTCAATGCTGTTTGCTACCGCTCCTCCATGAGATCCAACAACAAACTGTTATCGGCCCAATGCATTTTTGTTTTTTTTCCCCATGACAATGGCAGTGAACAGTTTGGAGTCATACAGTCGGAACAAATCTATAAAGCCCTATCAATACCTATTACCATTTATAACACATCATGTGTTTTGTGCATTACACTATAATTTATATACGGCAGATTGAGAGTTATGGTGATGATATTTATGAAATACAGTGGTTTCCGCCCAAGAGCCCATCTAAGAACCCATCTCTGCCGTGAAATGGAATTTTTTCTCTGTAATTTACCCCTCCAAGAACCTGCTCCCAAATAAAAAAGTCGCCTAAGAGCCTGGTGTTGGGCCAAGACATGCGAGTACTTATGGTGTAATTTCACATCATATTGTCCATTTGAGAGCTAGCACAGAGCTCGATGTACAGAAAAATGGAGACGGGGGTGGAAGGAACAGGTGGACAAAGAAGTGGAAGTGATGGTTGATGTATGATTGCATAATAAGGCCACATTGTGGACAACCCTAAGCATTTCTTTGTTTGACAACACGTAGGACAGCACCCATGACTGGCTCTGTGGATAAAGAGGTAGGAGTAAGTATATCCTCCTGACCGGTCAGTTGTGTTGCTACTTCTGTGGCTTTGGCTAATTGTAAACATTTGAGTCACTCATGTGATTATCCGTAGGGTAATATAGCAGTATCATGTTTTCATTCCCCTCGATGTTTCAATGCTGAGCATTATTGATGTAATTATACGCAAAAAAAGGTCTGAAATTGTTCGATCTAATTACAACACCACACAAGAGAAAAAAATCAGTTATTACTTGCATAGATAAATCTTTAACTAATGATAATTAATCATAGAAGTGAAGACAATTTGTGGTCATACGGGTTGTGTGACTTTTGATTCTGTAAGAACCCGTCCGCCTAAGGGCTCCCTTTTTTTGTCTCTTGGCGACTGGGTTCATAGGCGGAGACCACTGTACCATTGTTCGGCCATTCACCTGAGCTTTTTATAGATCTAGATCTAAGTATCAGCTTAAATCTAAATTATGCTGCAAATCAACCAATTCAAAGACCTGTTTATGACTATGCAGACTATGGATCACAGGCTGAAGAGGAATATGATAGGCAGATCAGACTGAGAGCAAGATCTAGATCTCTTTTAGTTCTTATCTCATGATTCTTCATTTCATACACTGTAGTAGTTTTGTGATTTAACAACTGTGCCCATATGCATGGACAGTCAAGGGTTAAATAACCGTCTACTCAACAGGAAGAGGCTATGAGGGACTTACATGTTGGCGAAGCTTCCATAATTATCGATTGCCGCCATTTTGTCCAGAGTCACATGATTGGGATGTCGCTATTTCTATTCTGCCTATCCCTATTGCGAGTCGATTGACGTGGCATGTGCAACGAAATTATCGCCACGTTCGCCATCTTGTTTTGAACAGGTATCCATAGTCCTTCTGATCTAGCTTATATAGTACTATTTCAGAGCCTAAAGCGCCAGTCTCATACCTTCAGTCCACTGTAACACTTACTAATAACGGCTTGCGACTTACTGTGCTCGTAACTACCGTAAGTTAAGATTATTTAGATGTGTTTTGAAGTCACAGGTTGCTAGACTAGACTAGATCTAGACTCAGTTCCTCCTATCTAGCGTTGTTGTCGAGATCGGCTGTACATGCTGGTGATGAATTTGTCTATCGGGTGAGAGTAACGTTTTATTTTTTTCCTTGTGAAGGACAACAAGACCTACAAGTGTATAGCTTTCATTCATGTGAAAGACAGAATCATGTTTAGCCTGTCGTGCCATCGAAGGGTCCGGAATCCGGTACTTAGATAAGTCGACTAACCTGTTACCGATAGATCGAGACCATACCAAGATTTTAGATCTAGAATCTAGGCTTGTGAAGATTTAGAATCTAGATGCAGACAGGTTTCTGGGCAAGTCCAGTCGGCACTACTGTCTGATTGTGGTCCCCACGGCGACCCGGCACATATCGATTACTGTAAATGTAAAATGAACTAGACCAGTCCCTGGCCCTAATCTGCTGGGACCCTGGGCTGTGCATACCACCCAGGCAATAATCGCAGTATCGATATAGGCACTAGATCTAGTTCATTTTACAGTAATTGATATGTGCCAGGTCGCCGAGGGACCGCAGTCAGACGGTAGTGCCGTCCAGTAAGTCATGCCACTGTTTACCATGTGAGAAATCTTGTGTAAGGTGTAGACTTTGTGACACTGATGTCCACTATTGTGGAGACATTGATGGGCCATGGAGGGCCAGTGTGTCAGAGGGTTACCTGGTATCAATCTATGTGCATTGTGTCAGATTTCACCTATGTGCAGTTAAAATTGGCTGATTTCTCTTGAACACTGAGTTCACTTAGCCAATTTTGAGATTGGTGCAATCTGACATGATGACTATTGATGTGGACACAGGTAACGGTAATGCAAACACCCGCCCAATTGCACTGACCTGTTAGTCCTCAAGATCTCATCTAGAGTCGACCACCGGTATCCGACCACTTAAGGTGGTTTTGCAAAATGGCCACTCTCATTGTCCTAGGGGCGCCGCCATTGTTTTTCCAATCATGGAAAGGACGCAGAAACATCTTTATTAAGAATAGCATGTGACCGAATGTCGTAAAGCTTGTCATAAAAAGATCAAATTCCATGTCAACCGATGTAACCAAATTTACCCCTGTCCAACCACCCTTGCCTGAGTCCGACCACAACCTTGCCGATGTCGACCAGTGGGTTTTTCTTCCTCCTGAACATTTTTTTGTGTTGTTTTGGGGTGTTTTGCGTGCTGCTGATTGTGATAAGTGACAATATGGATGACCATACATTTTCCCTGTCAGTTTCCCAGAATAGAATGCCACCAATAGGACGTTTAAGTTATGGTAACCGGAAATTGGGACTAAAAACTTCTAAAAAATGGATTTTTTCCACTGATGATCGATCAAGATCACTCTGTCAGTGATAGGAGCCACTGTGGTCACTGACCTCGTGCATGCATAGACAAAAATGGATGCTCTGAAGGGATAACAGGTCTTCGGGTGCGAAAAAGTCATATGTTTGCCATATGAGCAAACAAAAGTTAAAATGATGGGGCTTGGGGGCGGTGGTGGGACACCAGTCAGTTGACTCTAGATCTCTGAGCTTTTGCAGCTCTGGTCCACCATGAATGACATCATCTTAAATACTTCAGTGACAAAAAGGTCAGTGAAGGATAAATGGAACATAAATTTATGAATCTGACTCGATCGAGCACTAGATTATAACTTTAGATGCAGGTTCAGGTAGGTTAACAGTTCCAGATCACAGACACGGTGTCAAAGCCCTAGATCTATTCTGCGTCAAAGACATCTGACTTCTGACTTTTCTGGTCATCATTGGCTTTTTGTCCTATTTATCCTGACAGTAACTGACAGACACACAAAATTTTCCTACCTTTTATCAGGAAGTGTTTGACATATTTGCTCTGTATTCACTCCCATATATTTTGGACTTATTGATTTGTATGTCCTATACTGATAGGGTTAAAAAACAGTTTCAGGGGGTCTGTTTTTGCAAATTGAGATCATAAAGTGATTTACTGGAAATGATTTCTTGAGTAATAGACCTAGGCCATTTTTTTTTTATCTTAGCCTGCAAATTAATAGTAATATAGATTTAATGGTTATTTCGTGTTCATATGAGGTATCATTTTATCTGCTAAAAGTTGCTTTGCCTGTAGAAAAGAAGAAGTGTCTTTGAAGCGTGATGGAAGTTAAAACAATTTCCATCTGTTATCTTACTCTAGCATAGCTGTAGGTTTGGGTACTATTACAAATGTGCCAACCTTCTCACATTATGTGGGATCCTCCAGCATTTTGACCCGTCATCCTGCTTTACTATGCAATGAACTTAATTTCCTGCGTTTGGATGAATTTGACATTTCATACTTTTTTTTTTTTTCCATTTCATTCTTTGTTGTCATTCTGAATGCTGCGTAGCACTGCAAAATCAATAAATATACAATCAATTTTTAAAAAAGAAAACATTTTTATGGGATTGGGGGGGGGGGGCGGTTATATTCACTGCTCAGTATGCTTTGGGGGGGGGGGGGGGGG
>JBCEWB010043365.1:10107-21425 GCA_039654565.1 Peronia peronii | reverse complement strand
GGATTTCCTGTTAATAGATCAGGTTGTGTCACACATTCCTGTGCTGGGAATGGTCAGTCCCTCTACTTCAGGATAATTTTAACACATCTGGAAATAATATTCAGGGATTTCCCTTGATGTTGAAAATGCTTTTTAACAGGTTGCAGTTGTTTAAGATATGGGCAATTCCAAATGTGACGGACCGACAAATCAGAAGACTTTTTGCCTTTTATCCATTCATAGTTTGATACCAGTCATGATATAGAATACAAATTTGCTGTGATAAAGTATCTTATATAGACCTGTAATCCAGTACAGTTTGACAGAATTGAGTACTTGTGGCATTATGGATCCAAGAAGATTTGACATTGTGTCAACCTAATCTTTTAGGTACCTGAGGACAGAGCCCAATTGCTTTGAAGTTTGAAGAGTTAAGTTCTTCATCTCCTAATAGGAGATAGATGAGTGATTGGACTACAGTTAAATAGCAAATTCATAATAGTTGACTGATATCCCTTCACACCATTTAGCAGTGTGACAGACTAATATTCATTTTGTGATAGACTGACGCCTCTGAATAAGTACTTGTAAACATGACTTTCTGTAAATAAATCAACCAGTTATTGCTTCAAGAATCTTTATAAGTTTATATGAAGTATTAAGATTGACAGAGACATATTTACATCAAATGAAACAACTGACAGTATAAAAAAATTGTAAGCACTCAGTATATTACGCAAAAATAGCCATGAACTTTGATCAAGCCAGCGAACATTGTAGGAATTTTATTTTGCCAGTATTTAGAGTTGTTCTGACATAATAATAAGCTTTTTAAAGTGTTCAAATTATACACTATTTGAAATCTCACTTATCTCGAGATGGAGAAACTATCTTTTGACAATTATTCAGTGTTGTATAATACTTTATGCATTTGTAAACTGCTCTTATTTCATTGCTTTTACCAACCGAAAATGGACCTCTGCCTTTGCAAAAATGCCAAAGAAAATGAAGATTTTGTAACCAGCATCTCTGTTGTCTGTGGAAAGCAAGTGATACTGATCAGGAAAGATCTCCAACTGAAACTTTATTCTCACATCACTGTCTCAGACACTCGAGCACTGGGCCAATGTAATCAGCATGATCATGAAAAACAGCATACATGTAATGTTTTTCTTTGTCAGTTCTCCATACTGTGCCTGACACAGATGTACCTGTCATTACAGTTTTATTGCCAAAACTGTGTGTTTTCAGTCTATTGCTAGTGTTAGTGACACATCAAAATTGGCATACTGGATGGCTTTCCCATGGTCAATTGCTACAGAATGAATCTTTTATGATTTATGTATTTGGGACAGGTGTGATCCCATCACAGTTTCTCATCCACTTCTATGACAACACTCTCAATTTCTGGGTCATCTGAAAGCATGAGTATTATCTATGTGTTTTTCTCTGTCACAAATTTCACATAGTCCTCAGGACTCGGAACAATCTTCTTTCCTTATGGAACAGCTTGCTAGGGCCATCTTCTTGACCACAACCAACACTATTGACTGCTTTTTTCTCATGAAATGTGACAAATTTATGCAAGCTGATGTAACTTCTGGAGATTTCAAAGTTGAATTGGCTCATCTGACAGCTCAGAGAGGGTACATTGGGAAATGTCAGTCCGTCACAGTCAGTCCGTAACACCAGTTTGTCAATCCATCATGCTCGTTTCTCAGTATACTTCAACTTTTAGAACATAATTGACTATAACATCTCAGAAGGCATGTCATGAATGCAGAGATTCTGACAGGGAGACAAATAGTACCAATATGTGTTATGCAGCGCAACTTATTTAAAATTTGTGTCATGGACTGACATGCCTATTGGGGAGTTCTAAAATATTGATCAGACTCCAGCAAAACAATTCCCAACCCCACTTTGAATTATACACTTGGTGAAGAGGAATGCATAGGCTGCTTTACTGCAAAAAAACTACTGGCTTACTATAGATCTGTACATAACTGGACACATAAATGCCTGGTAGTGGGCTTTATAAATGATGACGCAAGTTTACATCATCCACTAGGAAGGACACTGAAAAATAGATAAATCCTGCAAAGGTCAGGAAATTTTTAATTGATACTGATGCAGAAAAAGTTCTTCTTCAAAAGTATGCTCATTCTGTTCATGTTTGTTGACATTTCAGTTTTGACCCTCAGATTGACATTTTTGTGGAGATGCCCATATGATAAAATCAGATGAAAACAAGTCACTATATGATGCTAGGACAGTAAATGTTTCCCGTGTTCATTTTGTATAATTGTAGTTATTCCATAGAAACTAATTAGAGGGATAAAATTTTTAAAAATTCCTAATTTTAACCCTTTCAACTGAAAATTATTATATCTTGAAATAGCATCTGGTATCTTAATCACCAAAGCATCCCAGTGCATCACATAAGCAAAACAATTTTTCCAAAAATATGGGAACAAGAAGTGGAGAGATTTTATTTGTTTGGCCCCCACTCTTTGTGAAAAGTGCATCTTCCTGAAATCATTGACACACACCTATGTTCCCCACATGCTCTCGCCAGATGACGTAGGGAAGGAAAAGGTAACCTATGACACCACTCTTGTGTCAGGCACTGACAAATCTCCTCTTGGAGTTAATGCCAAGAAAAAGACATCAACTGTTAGGCCTGACTCATCATTAGGTAGAAAATCATTATAATCTTTGGATTTATATTTGTTTTGTTCTTGTACTAAATATAAAGGTAGTCAATGCTTTATATATTGTGTTGACTGTAGTATTGATTGCTTTAGCATTCTGTTTGTACCAGTGTTATGTTTTTCACATGGCTTAGTTCTATAATTTTTTTTTTAACTGACATGATTTTGTAGTGTTGTTATCGTTACTTTTGTAACTGTATGTGGTGCATATGTTTGTGTACATGATTTGCCTTCTCACAGGGACCAACGAGTTAGTTGATAAACCACAATGAATATCCAAATCCAGATATGTGCAGATAAAAATTTTTTTTTTTTCATGCCCGAAGTAACGTTAGTGATGAGCTATAAAAGTTTATCTCCGTAATCTGAATCGTTTTTGCCCTCATCTCATTACCTCTGTAGCACTCTTATTAAATAAGTCATGGAACATCAGTATGTTACATTTGATACAAGAAACAATACTGGCAATAGAATATTGAATACTGTAGTGGTGGCAAGGCTTTGGGTATTTTTCACATCATAGTACAGTGGTCTCCGCCTAAGAACCCTCCGCCTAAGAACTCTCCGCCTAAGAGCCTGGTCCACCGAAGAACCTGCCTCTGTTACGAAACAGAATTTTTTGTCTATAATTTACCTGTCTAAGAACCTACTCCCAAATAAAAAAATTCGCCTAAGAGGTGTAGTTTCACATCATATTGTCCACTTGAGAGAAATGCACAGTGCTGTGCAGAAAAATGGGGACAGGGGTGGAGGGAACAGGTAGACAAAGGAGTGGAAGTGGTGGTTGATGTATGACTGCATAATCAGGCCACATTGTGGACTAGCCCGAGAAGCATTTCTTTGTTTGACAACACGTGGGACAGCACCTGTGATTGGCTCTATGGATAAGGAGTAAGTTCAGCCTCCTGACTGGTCAGTTGTTTTGCTTCTTCGGTCTCGTGCATTTATCCGTAGGGTAGCATAGCAATAATACTCGACGTTTAAAGACTGGGCAGTATTGATGTAATTATGCACTAAGAAAGATCTGGAAGTGTTAGATCTAATTATAACACACACACAGAGGAAAGAAGGCTGTACTTATTCGCACAGATAAATCTTTAACTTACAGTACGACTAATCATAGTTAGTAGTGAAAACAATTTGTGATCAGACGGGTTGGATAACTTTGCAATCCACCTAAGAGCCCGTCTGCCTAAGAGCCCACCTTTTTTGTCTCCCGGTGACCAGGTTCTGAGGCAGAGACCGCTATATCAGTTATCTCTTGTTTATAACCTGTGACAAAGTGAATGTTTATGTTCCAGACATGACTCAGCAAAATAGCTTTATTCAAAATGTTATTCAGTCAGTCTATTGCAGCTCTGAAAAGCATAATAAATGAGAGAACATATTCATTCAACATGCAGAAGAAGCAAGGTAAAGGTTTCATGCATTTTAGTGACAGATATTCCTGCTTCAAACTCTGCTTCCCCACAGTTCTTTCAAAACCATTTTGGACATGCATATAACCTAGTGGGCCGCAGAATGTGTTGGTCAAGGGTAGCTTTACATAGGACATCTCTGTCTCTGCTGCAAGACCATGGGTCACACACAGAGCTGTATTCTTTCACTCATACCACTCTCATTGTGTATTCTGTATCATAATGTCATATTGATCTCTTTCTGACACAAGGTCGGTTTGCTTTTTATATCCTATATAGCGAATCTCATGTAATTAGTGAATATAATGTCTCTGGCAGCCGTAAGAACATCGTGGCACTTTTGCTGTATAAGGAAATATGCCGAACAGTGTTCACCATATAGGTCAGGAGGTGATTAATCCTTATGATCCCACACAGGGACCTGGGATACATATGTTCTTTGCTCCCACCTGCAAGTGGCAAAAGCCTGCCATTGTGGGTTGTCTCCCATGGAATGCAAGCCTTGATGTCCCGAGGGTGACATCTCTTCTCTCTCTCCTTGTTCCTGCCTTCTGCGCTGCTCTCTTTCCTCTCCTTTTCTTGACATGCTAAACATATCTCACTGTGTTTGGCACAGTATAGCCGAGATTACAATACTGTGTCGTTAAACCACAATACAGTCATAATGAAGAAGGTCCCTCTTAATCATTTTCCTACGTTTTTTTCTTCGTCCTTTCGAATAAAGAAAAAAATAAATATCTGCTCTTCATTATGTGCCATATACATGTACCAGAAACTGAAGTCAATAAGATCTGAATAATTGCATGCTTTCAGCCAATGGAGTGCAAAAGGTGTGGGTAACTCCTGGCACTCCCAAAATGCCAGTCACAGATGCACCTGTTCTTGACAGCACAGGTGGTATGACTACCAATCTGACTTCCAACAGTTCAGGAACTGCTTTAGGTATTCATGCAGACCATTTCTCCAGATCTGGGTCCATTTTTTCTATAACATTCAACTTTGCAGTTTTGTTTCATACTAATCAGAAAATGGCTTCTTTCTAACTTTTTGCTTATTGTCAACAGCTGTGTTCCTTTTGTTTCTCTGCTTTGTTGTTTAGAATTCTCATTAAATAGATTTCGCTTATAAGATACATGTGTAAGCTCTGGAACTTACAGACGAACACACCTTTTTGGATAATGGCATTATCTTGTCACAGAAGTTGTGAGAAGAGAATAACATGAGAAGCAACACTTTTTTTTATGTTTTTTTTTTTTTTTTTTGTCTGAGCAGATCACATGCTAAATTGACCAGTTTTAATAGCCATGAAATACTGATTATCAGTTTCTTAGACCAGCACTTCCTTGGAAAGCTGACATTGAAAATAACTTGCTATGAATTTTATTGATGTGGATGAAATAACATGAATGCAGTTTTCCAAATCCATGGGAGAAATGATCCTTTCTTAGTGAAATAAGTTATGAGACTCCATCAATCTTTGCCATTAATGTAGACTACTGTCATCAGTATAAATGTACTTGTATACATTTATCCTTCCATGATGAACGTTTTCATAGTATTTTTGTGTGTGTGTGTGTGAAATACTGAAATCTGCACAGTGGTGGTTAGCAGCTTAAGAGTAGTATAGAATGAGATAAGATGAAAGAACTTTGTTTTAAAAAAAATGCTTTTCACAGTTGATGAGACATAGAATACATGTTACATATATTCATATTCACATCCATATAGACTTAAATAATGTGCATTGCATCAACTATATAAAAGTAGTAATTTGGGAATCAGCAAGGTCATGGAATGTTTGGGATTTGCCAAATTCTGGCTCCCCTCAGCCTTAGATTTGAAAGGCAGATCTGATCTGTAGCAGTGATCACTTCCATTACTTCTAGTTTATTTATGTAAACAAAATAATCTGTAGACCGATTAAGTCCCTCTGAGTTGACAAGATGGTTCGTATGAGATGATAATTTTATCACAGTTAATGAAAGCCTCGTAAAGTTCAGTAGGTTTGTCATCACAGAGATAACAGATATATGTCAGAGTTGTTGTAACATACCATAAGAGATTGTTAAATAGGTTATGCACTATAGTTCTTTTCAACCATTGTGATCACAGAGTGAAAACTAATAGCCAACATAAATATACTTTAACTGCAGTCATTTATAGATAAATTTGTCATTTGTATAACTTGTACTGTCCTGGTATTAACACAGATGATGCTGACAAGTCTGGAAATTCCCTTTTGTGATTTTATCTCTCTTCAACTGACAGGCTGTAGAACGTGGTGCATAAAGGTCATTTTGACTTGATCAGATTTTGCTGGGCATTTGCTTTTACTGCCTGCCATGGTAGTGGATCAGACTTGAAAAGAGACCATCATCTCTGTTTACTAATTAAAAGAGAAAGATTTAATACATTAGGAACCTTTCTTGATATTTCAGAGAATTTGCTAGTTAATTTGCTGCATGATTTCGGACAGTTTACATGTTAACAAACTCAAATATTCCTTAAGCCTTGTCAGAAGAAATATTATGGCATATTAAATTTGCAGAAGTTAAGCAATCATGGATCAAATGTTGTTTTCAAGTTAGGCTTCTGTGAAACAGGTCCTCATGTTTTCCCTAGAATTCTTGACCTAGAGTCTTCTTTCAGGTCTATTATCAATGTGTCGTTGTCTTCTCTTTTCTTATATAGCTGTCTTTTTGCTTGTTCTATAACTGAAAAGTTTCATTTTTTTCTACACTTTTGCAAGGAATTGTTCTTACTAATATTCCAGTGGGTTAGGAGTTTCAGGTGTGAACATCTGCTTATATCTACTGCAGAGTGATGTAATGTTTGTCAATCTTTCTTCATATAAAAGTTACATGACAGGTTCTGGTTATATGACAGTTTCTGATTAATCTTGACCATCAGCAATACATGGACACAATGGGAAAGATCCCTGGTTCTTTGCACTGCTAGAACTAAAAATACATAGAGTTTAAAGAAGTCATTACACTACCTGTTGCCATTTTGTGCCATTAATTGCTCAAGATATCACAAATTTCATCAATGGTATGACTCTTTATAGCTTACAAAGGACACTGTTTTAACTATAGATAAGAGAATGGTGTTAAAATACAAAGGCGCTATCACAGAGAGGAAATAGGAATGTCTAACACGTTTCTCAGCATCTGAAATTGTTTGACTTTTTTGTTATTATTACTATTGTTTCTTTTTTTTCTGTAGATCTCGACATATACATAAATAGTCTTGCAATTGATAGGTTTTCATTAAAGATTCAAAGGATCTTGACTGCTTTATCAGTCTATAGTAGGTAGGCTATTGGTTCACCTGCAACAGGACTGAAGTGATGAAAATAACAGATAACAATCACTTGACACCTTTAACAGTTTATACATATCATTATCGATATCAAAAGATCCCCATCATTACATGTTAGAGCAGAGAAAATTCGCTCATGCTTGTAAAAGAAAACAGGGATGGTTACATGCCTATGTTGCAGTCATGTGGTGTCTTAGGCATATCCAAAATATGACCAGTCACTCAGATGATTAGTGCATTTTGTTGTTAAACATCACAGAAATAACTTGCTACGAACGATTTAACATAGATACATGCATTGGTTCAATACAACTTTCTTACTAGTGAATTGACTACATGCTTATGTAAACATATTTTGCTTGTACAATTTAACACCATATATTTTATGTCTTCATCACCATTATTGTTTTTTTTAACATTATTTTTAAAAAATGCATTTCAGTAGCAATGGCAGTAGTTAGTTTTGATCTCTTATATCTTGAAGTCTGTGTTTACCCCTCAAAAATCCAGCAAAACATGTTTGATACATGGTTATGAATGGCTAGAACAGACTGAAAGTTAAGAATATAAGAATATGTTGGGTATTTTCTTATTTTCTTATGAGAAAACAGTACCCTTGCACAGACCATTTGAGGAAATGATCTTATAATAAGATTATGAGAATTCTACTCTGTGCCAGGACAAAACTAACATTTAGAGGGTTAAGAATTTGCTGGACAATTTTATAAAAATTTTATGTCCCTCCTTTTGGTGAAAAGCGTAGCTAGGGAATGTTGGTGTGTTTGTTTGCACTGATTGGTTGTTTTTCATATATATATGGTTGAAAGTCACAGGAGGTGGAGTGAAGTAAAGTACCCTTATAGTCGCACCACAGTGTCCGTTGTCGCTGTTTCTAGAAAATAGCATTAAAAAAAAACACATCTGGCAGAAAAAGTACTCACAATAGTATAATGTTTATGTGGCAGATATAGTTGAAGCATAAGTAACTGAAATAAAATAATGATTGTTAAATTAGGTTGTTTGTGTAGTGATGGTTATGGCTAATGTTGTAACTCTAAACCTAAAAGAAAAAATGACTGAGCAAGGTGAAAGTGGAATTACCTTGATGATGCATTTTGACCCAGCCATCATATTCAGAGAATTATTATCAAGAATGAATGTAGAATGATTTTATCAATTTCATGCCAAAATCTCTTGGAAGTCAGTAAAAACAAGAACTAAGATATCATAATTTTCATAACAACTCCTTTGAAGATCTGCTGTTGCTTGGTTTATAATAGATGGCTGTGGCTTTGATATTTCATGTCTTCTTCTTGATGTTTGGTTGATTTTCTTTTTTTGGTCAGTGTCTGCTTCTCAGTGCTTGCATGGTTGTTTATTGTTAAGGGCTTTATAGCTGTCTTCCTGACCATTAGAGCAGAGAATAGAAATATTTGCTTCCATGGACATCATCATTGTCATTATCAGTGCTATTCAGCATTCAAATTAAATTACATATAATCTCTTTCAGAGTATGTGTAAGACTCTGGGAAAACCTAGGTACATGGCAATTATCATCAAATGTTGTTTTAAAATGCTGATTGTTAAAAGATGTCTGACATGCAACTGGGGACTTGTGCAGTAAAGTTATTCCCTGGTTAATATGAAATTCTAAAGTGTTCAAATTTACTGAAAGCTACTCTTGAGAAACTTGTGCTCAAAGTTTTCCTTTCATTTGCAACATTGCTCAACATGTATCTGGCTTCTCAAAGCATAAAACATTGCATGTACAGGTATAGATATTTAGCATCATCATTTTACAGATCTTAGACATTGCTTAACAGGCATGTTTATTTTTAGTGTATAGCATGAAGAAATCTCAGGATTTTTGAATGAAATTCTTGACCTCATGTATAAAATGACATCCCCCAATCAAAGCCAGTAACCATTTATTGTGTAGAGGTGTAAAAGAATTAATTAATCTATCTATGTATTGTCATTTGTCCAGTTGGTGTCTTCCACTTCAAACTGCATTTTAGGTGTCACATGTTTTCCATGAATGTGGGGTATATCAGCTTGAATTTGGAGATATTGACTGTAGACCTTGTAGCTTTCTAATGTTCATGTATCTGTCAGTCTCTTCTATTTACCATTGTCAATTTTCTTTTTTGTTTTTCTTTTACTTTGCTTTTTTAATTTGTAAAAAAAAAAATAATTGCTACTACATTGTATTATGTTCTTAGAGGATTTTCGACATCTGTAACCTTTGTTTGTGATTCCGTGATTTGCATTTCTACCATTACGTGGATCCTCAAAAACAATTTTCGGACAGCTCAATTTTTTTTCACTGTACTTAACTTTCCTGTTCAAGCCACTACTTTTTTGTGCTGTTTCACCCAAACATAATGCACTTGTGAAGGAGATGTACAGCTACATTTTGCATTTTAAGAAATTGTAGAAACAAGACACTTCATTAAATATTTCAGG
Source organism: Peronia peronii (assembly GCA_039654565.1). NCBI lineage: Eukaryota > Metazoa > Mollusca > Gastropoda > Systellommatophora > Onchidiidae > Peronia > Peronia peronii. Next base: position 11,527 of record JBCEWB010043365.1, on the reverse strand, counting down.
AATTGTCAACTGATTGATTATAGTCAAATAAAAGATTTTGAAGAGTTTTGTCAAGATATGCTGTAGCTTTCTAGAGGAAATATTTAATTCTCATTTGGGGTAGTATCATGTAAAGAATGCCTTTAATCAACATACTTTTGTAATTGTGCTCTGTACAATAGAAAAATTGATATCATCTGTGGATGAGATTTTTTTCCTACTGATTGAGAATGCAAATTTAAGTTGGACATTAATAAACCTCTACGTTTTTTTTGTTTATCAGGTTACGTATACTGTAAATATTAATGTTTATTTGTCTTTATTTGGATGAATTGGCACTGTGATTGAACATAAATCTCTAATGACAATTACAATAAAACATACCTTTGTTCATGATATTGATTGTCTGCTTTTTATTTGTCCAAAGGCTCTGGATGGCAAAACAGCCAGGACTACTCCGATGACAGTTTATTTCTGGGCATGTCCCATGGAGCCCTGGCAGGCATTATCTGTTGTCTGCTCTTTGTCCTGTGTGTGACCATACTCATTGCTCTACATGTCCACAAAAAGTGAGTTTTTTCAGTGTATACTTTGGGGTGTTACAGAGGTAAAGTTGAATTGGTCTTTGTTAACACTGACTGACACAATTCTGGAAATCAGTTTGGCTGAAATGTTTCTCACTAGCTATGAGAATACCTAGGGCAGGGCATGATCTACAGTGATTGAGCTACAAGAAAATCAGAATCAGACTATTAAGTGTATTCATTAGTCCAATACAAAGTCTTTCTTAGCTTTTTGGTTGTGGGCAGTGCTTTGCCATGGATATTCTCGTAGCTAATCAGGAATGAATCTTTTTGGATAGTTGCAGATAATAGCCAGTATAATTAAACACACTAAACAGACAAATTTTGTCATGTCAGCTCCAGGCAATCCAGTTGACAAGGTGAACTAGGGAGAAGGCAGGTGTGCCGGGAAAGGTTTAAATATTAGTTTCAATCATGCAAATGTCCAGCGAAAAACTTGTGATCAATATTACAGCACAATAAAGCTCAAGTATGGAACTACAAAAAAAAAATAATGACACCAAAAATGGTTTTATCCAGTTTGCCCTGAACATTAGTGTACAGATACTCATATTTCTCATCTTGATCATTAGATCATAACAAGATCTTGATGAAAGCTGTTAACCTTTTCAGTGGAGATGACCATTAATTTTTTCTGTTGTGACTATTGTCTTGAACTCAGTGGTCATTGTATCAAGGCTGAAGCCAAACATTTGCCTACAGATGCAGTTAGTTTGTCTCGGCCCAAAATAATAGGGTTGACTAATTTCTCAAGGTAGTAATAACTTTTGCCTGGGCATTAGAGGTTTGTCCCACTTTTATGACAAAGTTTCTTTATTTCAGCTTTCATTTAATAATTGAGATGTAGTTCATAATGA
>JBCEWB010043354.1:0-14527 GCA_039654565.1 Peronia peronii | reverse complement strand
GTAACCTTTTTAAGTTTGTTTCTGTGTTTTTCGATCAACGAAGGCGGTAAGAAAAATAAATTCTGTCCCGAACATAGTCATTGTCTCAGGCGTTGTTCAGCGATCGTGACCTATTTCCAGGCGCGCGCTCCCATCGTAAAAGTAAAGCCCAATAACAAAGCCACGCCATTGGCTGACCAATTTCATTGATAACTTCCCCTGTCTGTCGCTTGTCACACCTGCACAGGTCGCGGGCGCTGTGTGTGACGGTCAAGGAGTTTCCCTTCATCCGGGTCCTAGCGACCGTGTTTATGTTGTCACTTCATGGCGGCTTACCTGTAGCAGAAGACCACGGAGCACACATGTGGGTAAAATTTAAAATTACCGGAATTGCTTTAGGTTGAGCAGTGTTTTTGCGTTGCATGTGCAGTAGAATAAAGTAAAAACTGTTTTGGTGTTTTTTAAAGTGTTTGATTCGTGCTTATTATGTTAATAAAGTGGCATCAATGTGTGAGGATCAATTTTTCAAGTGTAAGACGACAGTTTGAAAACTTCGGAATACGTGGAAAACCCCTCGCTGTCCGCTAAGGATCGATCTTATTGATTGAACTGATATGATCACTCAATTTGCCCTTCGTGCCCCTCATTGTATTTGCCGTAAGTAATTCGTATAGCATATGCCGCTGTTTTTGTATAGGCTACAGGGGAATCGTTAATCGATTTCATACATTAAGAGGCCTATCCTAGGCCTAGACGTGTTAGTTGGTGACCCCCTGCCCCTTCAATCTATTCCCCGCCCACCTGCAGTAGGCCTCCATAGATCAATTTCAGTCGTGGAAACACTGCGAGCAGTAGATCTAGGTCTGAGAGAACTGCATTAGATAAAAGGCAATCATCAAACTGTCTCAGAAGTTAGATCTGTTTGAAGTAGACTTAGAATCTAAATATATGAAGCATGAGACAGTACATGAATAGATTTTATGTGATACAGTCCTGTCTCGGTCCTGTACTCCTGACTCAGATCAAATCAGTCGCCGAGTCTTTCAGGCGTGTTTGGTTCTCGTCATTGAAATTCAGTTAAAGCCATAATTTTGCGGGGACTTCAATTTGTTCAGCAAAATTTGTTAGTTTAAATGGTTATTTAATTGTTGAAAAAAAAGAAAAGAAAAGGCTGATGTCATAACTGCAATCTTGGATAAATATTTCATTTTTGAAATGGTTTGGCAATAATTGAATTCAATAAGAAAAAGGAGGAAACGGAATGGTGGATTATAAAAATTATAATAGAAAAGTATTCAAAATTAGGCCCAGCAGTTTGCAGTTTATTTCTTGGCACCCTGGTTTGTGTGAATAGGGCAGGGGCTAGACATGAACAGACAGAGGAATAGCAATAAAATCTCATTGGACTGTTCATTAGGAGTCACATTTGCCATATAATAAGTTAATACATTTTGCCAACTGCAATAACTGTTGGATAAGCCATTTCCTTCAAGAATCAAATTACAGTATATGTGTACTTAACTTTTTTTGTTGTTGTTGTTTTTTGGAATAGAATTCATACAGCTTTTTCGACCCCAGTAAGAAACAGATGACAAGATGTTGAAACTTGCTATAGGCCTATAATTTAATGTCTCTGATAAAATGAGATTTTAACAAGTTCACTTTCTCTCCTTCTCAAATATCATACCCAAACTGCCAAGGATAGGACCTGAGAAACCATTGATTATAATGCTAATTGAGAATGCGAGAGAAGTTAGCTTTTCCTGTCGTTCCTGACACTGTGTTTTGCTCCTATGAAAACAATAATAATTAAAATTGGATGTTTTGTGTAAATATGTTCTTCCATTTTCTTAAAAGTCAAGGACAGGTTGAACCCTTAAATGAAGAAAATAAAACTATATGCATTTACAAATTCTGTATTTTATAGATAGCTCATTTGGCCAGAGACATCGATCACTGGCCAGCAAAATCTGATTTCCTGAATACAGAAATTTGCCAGGGAGTCAAAAATGATTGCAACAAGTTTCCTCCTTGAATAATGAAAATTAATCTTTATGACAGTAGCTGTAGATAGCCCATTGGCAAGAGAGATCTTCATCACCTCAGGAAAATCATAAGTTCTCTGAATACAGGATTCAGCCATGCTATATGGATCTACCTCTGAAAGAAATATCTCTTGTTAAGTTTGGCAACACCTGCCTCAGCCAAGAGTAATCTGATAAATAACACCTGATCCAGGTTATCCCTATGTAAATTGGATGTCAGTCTTAGTTGTGCTGTCTGTGGAAATCTGACACCTGATCCAGATCTAGGTGACTGACAGCCATCTCATTCTCTCCACTTTAGTACCCCAGATTAGACTGTACTGAAATGAATATATATATTGACCTACATCCAGCAATTCATCATTCCATTTTGTGTGTTGTTTATTGAACAGTTGTGACAGTTGTCCCAGAACATGCTGATTTGATAGCGGGGTGACAAATATTTGTCATATATATTAATGTAACTGACTTGTATCAAGCAACTCATCTTTCATGTGTTGTTTATTGAACAGTTGTGTTTTGTGGGGTTGTTTTTTTTTGTTGCTGTTTCTTGTTTTATGTAAAAAAAACTTAAATACTGTATATATAGTACTAGTAACTTTATGTTATAGAATAACAAGTTGTGTTTTTAGTAGAATATTTTCTCTCTCTTTTTTTTTTCTTTTTGGTTTTGTTATCCTTTTTTTTTTTGTTTTGTTTTAAAGACCACTTATTTTGAAAATATGAAAACATAATGTGAGAAAAACCATGCATTAAGAATGAATTTCTCTTGTCATGCATATAATGGTAATAGAATTATTTATATAAGAAACAGAGTATGTTTGGGTTGTATGAAGTGGGGTTTGCATACCTTTCAAAACACCATAGTAATTTTTTGAGTGAGACTAATTTTATGGTTCAAGCCATTCTGTACAGAGCTTTGTGAGAGAAGTATGTTTGACATAATGAGCAATACAAACCCTAATTGCATTCATTTTTTACAGAACTATGTATTTGTCTATTCACTGAAATTGTAGATTGCATGTGGTAATTGTTAGAATAATGTTACATTATGCAGATTTTTCTTGAGTGGTTTCAATAATAAAAAAAGAACTTTCAGAAAAATAAAAATAAAGAGAACACATTGAAAATGAATGTGTATAATGCCAGGTAGATTTTTCATATTTATCTTCTTCATCACTTGCAGCGAAGGCAAAAGATCCTATTGAGAGTATCCTGTTATTCACTTTATATTTTCAGATCTTCAGCTGTATATAGTTTTTGTACTGGATGTAAATACTTCGAACTTACCTGTGTGGGAACTGTCTGCAGAACGGGTGGTCAGATCAGGTAGGCAATGTGTATAAAGTAATGAAATGTCTCACTTATATGTGACCTATTATTTGTGTTTCCACACCAGAAATTTCACACTGTTTTCATTACTGCTCATAGACTTTTATCACGTGTTACACTGTAAGAATGGATGGGTATTATTATATGCCTAATTCTTTTCTTGTGGGAGCAGATTTCACTTGGCAGTTATTTATATTTAATGTTCACAAGTCCCAAGAGATATATATTCTTTAGAGCAACATGTCTGCATTACGGAGTGCTCACAATGGGACTGGAGTGACGAAACAGGGCACAGGCGTTGTCTCACGAGATAGAGGGGACCTACTACTATTACTAATATACTATGCAGCATAATCTTTTTTTTTTTAATTTTATCTAGCCACAGTCAGAAAATGGTTGTACCCTCTGTAGTGTATTTAATCAGAGAATGTAAGAACCTTTTTTTTTTCCATATGAGTTTGTTGTCTGAGAAGTCCAAAATATGTTTGTTTTTTTTTTCCATTTTTTAAAAATTATATGTGTAATTTATGTTAGCAGAAGTTTGCTTTTCAGCTTTTGTTCATGCACAGTTATGTGTGAGCAGACAATGTATAGGCCTGTCTGTATTTTCATCATTTTATTTTATTGTGTATGTAGTCTTTCAGTCCTGAGAAAGTAGAATGATAGCTTCTTTAAGTGTGTGTTCAGTCTGGTGAGAAGAATTTCTGTGGATATAAATTTGGAATTTGGATATTTACACAAAGAGCAGTGTCTTTGCCTACTTTTCATCCAATTTTATTTTGAACTGCCAAGGGTTGTTTCAGGTGTGTAATGGATGCACGGAACCTCCGAAATATATTCTCCTTACCTAAGGAGATGTTGGGTTTTCCTACCCAAGAAGGGAGGGACTGGTGAGTCACTGAAAAAAAAAATATTCAGTAGGACGAGGAGCAGATGTCTAACACTTTAGTAGCCTAGTGTTCCCGTCTGGATTATTGCGAGCACATAAACCTTCTATGTCTTCATTTTGAGGTTGCATTGAGAGGATCTGTATATATATTAATATTATGTAGTTGTGTATAGAACTTCTTTGAGTCAGTCACTGACTCTCTACCTTTCCACAGTTAAGAGTCTCAGGAGAGTTTCTCAGCCTTCAGCATTTCCAGTGTATAATGTGAAACTGAATACCAACACCAAGAATATACATGTATACAGATACTGTATGAAATAAGCTGATTTACTGCAAGAGGATAAAATTCAAAGTAATTCATCTTCAGGGCCCTTTTTATTTCTTTTCTTTTTTTTCCCTGGATCTTATTGGGAAATTCTGAAGACATGTGAGAGTAGTTATATTCCTTTTTTCCCCCCCTTGGAGGTAGAAAGAACGGCCAGGAATAATGGGTTGTATTTTGTCCTTGTACCTTTCCCTAAGCCGATAATGAAGCCCTCTCTCCAGGCTCAAATAAGGCACAGTAGTTATAATTTGAGGGCCTATTTTTGAGGCCTGTCACCTATTGTGAAACTATCTGCCTTTTATGAGAGTGAAGTAGACCAAGTGTGATGGTAGATTTGGAAAGGACGGCAGAGATCATTATCTATTGTATACTTGCCAACTGTACTAGAATGGGAAATGTTCAGAGAACAGTAAAGTTGAAGGTGGATGAGAAGAAAATCACTTGCAAGACTATATAATTTGAATTTCGGATATTATGAATGATGGATTGTATATATATGACCTAGATAGAAAAGGCCCACTCTTTATTTAAGGTAGTAAGTGTTCCAAACATAAATTAACCTGCATGACGCAAAAGCAACTTTTCAAGCAAGTTGATAGGACTATTTTAAGTCAGACTTGAAATTCCGTAAACTTTATATGAAGTCATTTAAACTAATTGAATACTGACCTGACTCTGATGAGAGTTTGTGCTCCAGAATAATTTTTCTGTTGTAAAACCATCTATCATGTTTCTAGTTTTTAGGTTTTTGATGCCATTAAGGTCCTAACAATGGGTCAGATATGTCACATTGGGCTTAAAGGGTGCTAAAGACAATAATTAAAAGAAACAGGCGGCCGGACAGGAGAAAGGTATTGGACCTTGGAAATTAATGATCGGAGTTCTTTTTCATCTGTGCTTTAACTGTCGGCCAGGCCCTGTGAAGTTTTAGCCAGCGCGTGACTACAGCGAATCAGGTATGTGAGTAGGACAAAAGTAAAGGCATTAACCAAGCCAACCCCTGTATTTGCAGCCACAAGAAATCTGAATAAACCTGTCGGACAGGTCCGAGCCTCATTACAATACTGTCTACATCGTCTCGGGACGGTCTTGCCTTTTTGAAATGGGATACCTCATAACTAAGGCCATTTGTCACACTGTGTCCTCCAACATGACGGTCTTTTTTTGGACTCATATTCTGGCGTCGTAATCGCAGCCGTCTACTATTACATACATTTTTTTAAATTTAGGTCAGAACTTCATTATTATGATTTAAGTCTTATCTTTAGAGGACACGAAAATGTAACAGTATTTCATAGTTTTCTGGGAACAAGACTCGAGACCATTATAATTATATTGTGACATTGCAACGACGGTGCTGACGATAAAACATCCGTAGTGTGAATGAAACGAACGTGTTCTACTACTTATTGTTTAGTGGTTCTCACAATTTCAAGAAATCTGTCTATAGATATGTCCATATCTTTGCCAGTGTGAAATAAATCTGATTTGTGGACTGCAACATAAACTATAACTTAACCATATCGTTAATGCGATTTATTTGAAACATGGTGTGTGCCAGTTATGTTCGAATGACACGAATTGGCTGCTGGTCTGCTGCAAGATCTCATGTATTTATGTGTTAAAGAATGTTTGCCGCATTCCTATAACTTTGCCTTTAATTCAAGAAAAATATCATTATCAGTGGACATTGCTTGGATTTTAAAAAAATGAAAAAAGAATCAGAGTTCATTTAATCCATAATCCATATGAGCAAGGCGATCAACGCAATATACAATATTGGATGATATTGTGAAGCCGGATGAAAGTAAAAAAAAAAAAAGGCGAACAGGATGTATTGTTTCGCCAATCATTTGTTTAGTCATCAAATCAGCACTTGATATGAAGTCTGCGCTGCGTTCACACTACGGAGCCCGGGAATCTCACCGGTACCCCCACCCCCCCCCTTCCCCCTCCCCCTCCTTTTTTTCCCTTGTACCTTGTAGTCCAGTCCAACAAATATATTATGGTTTGCCCATGTAGGAAACTACACTTGGACAAATCTGGAAGCCAAGGTAATATTACATGAAGGCCTTGAACCGACTCTGTCAAGGGCCCATTTGTCGTCAGGGCACAATGATATGGTCATCTTCAGTAAGTCGGGACGAAAAGACTTCTAATCCGCCCATTTTATTGCCGCTTTTCTTTTGGGACCATCCCTGGTGTGAATACCTTTGGTGGACCATTGTAAGACAAGGCGCTTATTTCTGTGAGAGGCGTCCTGAGAGATTAGGGAACGGTCAACGGGTTTTCCTATCTCCCTCACTTCCACATCATCACTCGGCGTCGGCATTCAGCCAGGAAACTGGAGCTTGCGGCTTTCAGATCTCTCGTTTACTGAGGTGTGTCCGCGCCGCCCGTCTTTGCCATAGCACAACAACAGTTTTAGGTTTCACGCTTCAGTGGGCAAGCAACAACATTGCTTTTATTGCAAACATAACACAGGGGGCCGCTGTCTACACGGATGAGTCGTAAAAGATTAGGGACTGTCATTGATCTGTAGAGCCCGCGCTCTGATTTGATAGCTTTAGTGGCCGAAGTATAGCTGAATGTCCAGTCCAGTGACGAGGAGACTCGGGAAATGTGAGCCCAATATCGATAAAGTCCGGCCTGGTGCTATAAAACTGGACAAACAGTAACTTGAAATAAGCGTAAATAATGTCTGCGCCCAGTTTTTTTTCTCTCTTTTCTTTTCTTTTCTTCTCTCTCTCTCTCTCTCTCTCTCTCTCTCTCTCTCTCTCTCTCTCTCGCCCCATTTTTTTTTCGTTCGTTTATATTGGCTGTTGTGATCTTGTTCGTTTCAGTTATTACTTTTACCAAAATAAGGTACGATGAATGTGCAATGAGAACTGTGTGGTGCTTTGCATGATAGAATTATTCTAGAGCACAGCCTTTTATGACAGAACGTAATCAATCGGCTTTAATGACTTCACATTACAGTCTCTATTAAGACAGTTCTTTCATTTTATTTGAAAATCTGTTTTGGATCAACGGGTTAATTTACGTATGGAGTATCTCATGATCGTAGTAAGTCTCCAACTATATGTTATTCTTTTTATTACGGTACATGAAAGAGCAAACAATAATATGGAACGCTTCGCCCGCCGTCCCCCTATCTGTCATCTCTCCACTAAACTTCTTTATCTGTGCCTTTCTGACAGATCTGTCATATTCCCTTAATTGTAAGTAATCAATAACTCTGGATTGTTTGTCACTTTATTATGAGTGGAATTGAATCGGTCAACTTTTTAGTATTCTGATGACTTGCTTTTTCTCCGCTTGCCTGTCTGTATGTCTCTGTCTGTCTTTCTTTATTTCATTGTGTATGGGAAAACTGAACATCATGTGAAAGAATGCCATTTTACAATCAGTACATGCCTTTTGTGAGCGTAGTAATCAAACTAAATACATGTACTTGTCTAACATTGGTATAGGAAACTCGTCTCAATCATGAAACGAATCTTCTTGAATTCACGTTAGATATCGTTGAATTCCCTCTCAATTAGCATCTTAAATATTTTCCTTATTGCATGATGTTATTTCAAGACAAAGCATTGCTTTCAGCAGAAAATATTACATATCGTAATTTTCAGTTAAAAGTAAATATATAAATAGATTAATTAATAACTCACTAATTAATGGGTTATACCATGTATTGATGGATAATATCAAAAGTTATACTCTGTTGTAGATGGGTAACCCTATATCTTCAGCATTTCTGGTTCTGTTGCTGGGATCCAAAGAAGAAACGTATACCTGGTGAACCAGCTGCCATTGTATTTTATTATTTTATATTTTATCAGCAGCTGTTTGTGATAATACAACAGCTTGGAAGGAAATTTGATGAATGATAATGGGCTGACTGACCTCTCATATTTTGTGCTTCATTATTTAGCCCTCAAGAACCCAGGGTGACATAATATGGTTAGGAGTGAATTCAGCCGATGGTAGTGGAGATAGTGGGGCGTTTTATATGAGAAAATTGTTGTAGTGCACAGTCCTTTAGTGCAGATTAGTACTTCAGTAGCCCAGAGTCAGGTGATATTTTATTTTTTTTTATTATGTATGCGACCTTTCAATCCTAAGAGAGTAGGGTTATTTGGGCCTTAAGTTCCTGCCGTTTTTGTTGAGAAAACATGTTTGGGTAAAATTTGGAAATATTGCCCGGATAGCACGCCGTTGCCCACTTTTCATCGGATTTATAACTGCCAGGAGTTCTTTATCGTGAGTGACGTACAGATAGGGTCTTCGAAATATATTCGCATTTATTTGAGAAGGCTAGAAGTCGGACTACCTTGTTGAGCACAGAAAAGGCCAGCAGGTTCTAAATATATCCCACCCATCGTAAGATTAGAAGGTTCGGCGTTTTGGACAAAGAGCAGATGCCTAATCCCTTGGCCATGCCACCCCTCGCACAAATAATGTCTTAGTAAGTTTTGAAATTCAATTGTCTTAAGAGAGTACTATCATTATGTTTTAAACGCTGCTCTGAATTGTGAGGGGTTTTTTTTTTTACTTAGCGTTTTTCCTAATTGTGGTTGCTTTTGAGAGGCATCTACAAACATAATACAATGCATATGACTTTATAGAAGCCATTATTCTAAGATCTAAAGCAATTAACATTGAAGGAGCAGACAATAGAAAAGACTGTCAATATCTCTACCGCTGATCCCCTTTATTCTGGAGATTTCTATTCAGTTAACTTAATGCATTATCCCAGATTAAGACCGTGCCACTAAAACTGTTGTAAATCACGAATTTCCATAATGACCTGTAATATGAAGGTATACTCAATGACCTTAAATTACGTTCTTACAGTGGAAATGGGACCAGGTCTCCAGTTCAACGACCGTTTGCACTGACATAATCTAATCATTTAAGCCTGTAGCTGCCATAGTTTTCTTGGCCGGTATAATGCACAAAGATATAATGCACGATCCTGCACAGACAACGCACTGTAATATTAGCCTGTAAATTTTTAAATGTTCTTTTTACTTTGTATGAAACAATTTTGTGTTATTTGCGCATGATCGTGGGGGAGATTCATGATTTCCTAGACGTGAAAAAAAAAAAAAAAATGATGTGAAAGTACTGGAGGGAGACTGGTGATGATGAGGGAGGAGGGGGAGACGGGGGTGGGTGGGTCGGAAGGGAGTGGGGAAAGTTGAGAAAAGTAACAATATATTTAAGATTAGAGAAAAAAAAATCACCCGTTTAAAAAAAAAAAAAAAGAGGAACGCAGTTTGTCTCTACATCATTGGCTCAACAGTGAATAATTTCTTATGGTCTAGGTAGGTGCCACTTATAATTTATATACAGTGTATGTCTGGTTGACGTTTTTAATCTCAATTAATCAGGTGCATCAGCTCATAGTATTCGTAGATTTGTTGTCTGCTTCATTATTATTATGGAAATATCAGGATAATGTGGACACGAGCTAAAGGAAGATGCATCATTAAATTCTCTTTCAACTGATGTTCTGTGCTCGCGTTACCTGTTCATTACAAGTTGAAAATGTCCCGGTACTTGATTTGTTGACACGAGCTTAAGCGACGCACGGAAGTATACGTAAGATTATTTACTTAATTAATTAAGCTTGCGTTCATCAGCGTCCAAATTGGAAACTTCTCACAAGCTTGTATGAGTAATATTATGATCACTGCATTGATGATCCGCGTACTCAGCATTTGAAGTCATTGTGATAGTCAAGTGACGCGGACGTCCGCTTAATATTTGTCATTGTTATGACCATTCTTTGTCCCACTTTATGTACATAGAAGTCCGTCCAGGGCTTTGTCCGAGAGGCTTTTCTTTCTGTCGACACGGACATGGGACAGAAATTGCACTACCCACATTATCTCAAGTTTTAATTTGGCGCACTATCTCTCAAAGGATAGTCCTAGCAACAAAGATAGAGTAATGGAGAGCGAGAGGTGAGAGTTAAGTGTCCGTTCCTGGGCGACAAACTTACGTCACGGTTCGAGTTCAGATTCTACGGAGAAGTTAGAAACTTGGGAAAATCAGAAGCTGCTTTTTTTTTTTTTTTTTAGCGACTCGACGGTTCTTTGTTTGTTAGAGAATCCCGACGTCTACCCCTCTCGGATAGGGTGAATATATTTAAGAGGTCCCGTGTGTACGTTGTGCACGTTAAATATCCCTTGGCAGTTGAAAATCAGATGAGTGTAGGCGGAGCCGCCGATTTCAAAAGTCCAGATTTCTATACACGAAATTCTTCTCGCCAAAATTGGGCACGCAACTAAGGCCGAGATAATCCTACTTTCTTAGGAATGAAAGGCTATAGGTGTAACAATAATAAATAATAATAATAAGGTAACAGTGTTTTAACCCTAGCATAGTCAAGGAGCAGATACTTCGCATTAAATTGACTTTGCAAATAATTTCGAACCTGGAACAAGGCACTTGTCTTACCTCGCCATCTAGATCTAAACTATAATATGCATAAATGTCGTCAGTGAGCTTTATTACAGTCACCGAGATTACGTCTCTTTGTCAAGTACAAGAGACAATAATATAAACAGCAGAAAGAAAGACAAAATCGCCACTCCTCTGTCTGCTTGAAACACGAGTGACAGGACGTTCTGAAACTTTCACCATATGAGGGATATATTTCTTACTCATCGCTGTTTTTTTTTTTTTTTCAACAAGAGCCTAAGTAATTATTTCTTTTCTTTCGTTATAATGCGTGTCTTATGCCTTGTGTACTTGCAAAGGCTGGCAACTTAGCTGGCTGAAAAAAAAAAAAGTTTCATTGAGTCCTGTAGGGTTAAATGTCTAGTTGGAAGATAGCTCATTAACCTGCCCATGTATACAGTGGCGTGGCCATTTTAAAATTTGAGCGTTTGAGGCTGATTGATATTGCCTTTTGTTTGCATTTCTGGGCACGCAGAACGAAGGATCTTTACGGTCCGGCTTGAACACGTTTCGCTGTGATAATGAAGTAACGATTATAGTGCCATGCTCTCCCATTGTCCTGTATAAAGAAGCTCGTATGTTTCCAAATATATTATCTTTTAACAGGAAGATAAACTGTATCGCATTGTCTTTAAGCAAGCAGAATGATGTCGCGTTCTCATTACATATTTTCTGAAAAAAAACAAAAACAAAAAAACTTTGAATAGCTATCATATAGGCATGTGTTGTCATATTGTTCCAGTGCTACATTAACCTCTGTATTTTTTATCCCCCTCTTTTCTTTCTGTCTTTCTTTTTTTTTTTTTTGAAGGAAATATCACAGAAAAAAAATCTGTCGCTTAAGATCAGAAATTGAATGTCTGCTAAGTGTAGACCGTCAACAACTATTAAATTTTCATCAGTCTTGTGCAATGTGGATCACGCATTGGAGGCCGTGTTGTTGTTCAGTTGAAAATAACGTAAGATTTTGATATAATTATGTAACTGGAACACAAAATATAGAATTGCATTTGTTTTCATTAATTTATTTTTTAAAAGGAAAACTAGAATATAGTTTTAGCTTACGGCAGTCATCTTCTCAGTTTGCGGGTTGCTTGGTGAAACTCTGTGAATAAACTTGTTCAGATTCTCCACTTGGCTAGAGGTTTGATCAGATGTGGTACCTGAAGTTGAAAGGGAACCAGCCATGCCAAATGTTGGATTTTGTCAATTAAAATGCCTGGAAATTTACTCCCATTTTTCTTCTTACCATCTCTATTACTGTTTTAGCAGTATGAACAATTTCGAGGTCGATTACATGACAGGATTTTCGCTCACACGCTGATTCATGTACACATTCTGCATTTGGCATAGACATTATGTTAATAGTATGTCTATGGCACATGACAGGCAGGTGTTAACGAATAATGAACATTCAGACGTCCACATCCGAACAAACGCATAAGTGAGCGATATTCCCTCGGTCATATGACCAAGCTCGAAGTACCTCATTGTTCACAGTGCAATATTTGTTCCACAGTGTAAACCAGTTGTCACAATTGCGTGACAAATCACAAAGTTACTACACAAATGTAGCGTTCACGACCACTGCGTGATACTGCGAGATATAGAATAACTCCATTGGTGTTGTGTCCCACTCATCGTTCTCCACAGTGTCGGTAGATCTACCAAAAACACGTATAACTTTGTAAATGTGTCAAGCTTACACAGTTCAACCAACATACTGTGACGTCTGATGGCTTTCGTTTTCATCAAACTGAGATGAATGTTAGAAGTTGGCTTGTCGAAACATGTAAGAATAAATAGCTATCTTTGAACAGAGTGCCCAGCGATGAACTACAGGGAGGCACTGTGTCTAGTTGACATACGAGAACCCTGCATTTCACTTCAAATTCTGTGGACAAACACTGCTATGGGATATATGTTCTGTCCCATGCCACGCGTAAATTCGAAAATCTTGAGAGGTATCTTCTCTCTGTTCCCCGTCCCATGTCTGTTTGCTCTCCCTCCATTTATTTTTATTCCCGGTGACATTGACTATGTTCTTGGTGTAAAAATAGTCATAATCGTGAAGTAAAAATCCAACCAAATCATCCTCCCCCCCCCCCCCAAAGTGCCATCTGACTTTACGATTCCTTATCGCCCTTCTCTTTTCTATTTTCATCCCCGTTTCGTAGTATCTTTTCATCATGGCCTTTTATTTGTTTTCTAGGTATGCCAGCTTTAATAAGTCATGAAACGAAGGGAAACAGCATTGTCAGATAATCATAACTGTGTTCTGCGAACACTATAATAATGGACACGAATCACAGTGCTGCTCATAATGTATCTGGTGCATGGTTGAGAAACAGTATGTATAATGGAGCATATTATTATATCTTACAGTCCTAGCATCGTCTGGATCTAGCTGCGCGTTGCTAAAGACATTGTTTTGTTTTATTTGGAATCTGAATGCAAATTGCACGCCGTCACAACAATTGAATTGTCGCTTTAATATTAACTTCGACATCTATTGCATGCCGTGATGACAGCATCTCTAAATTTTGCGTTGAACTTATAGTAGATGAAGAAATTAATGGATGCGTTGACCGCCTCAAAGATATTGACAAAAGCGAAGGCTAACCAGAACATGTTTGTATAGACACCGTTGTGGTCGAAACCGGGAACGAGATGTTTGACAATGGAAATCATAATCTGTGGTGTGTTACACACGACGTAGAGGGTGGAGACCAGCGTAACTTGCTTCAGGACCTTCTTCTCCTTTGAGTTCGACGGGTTCTCTTCACGTTTTTGGCCAGAATCGAGCTTCTCCCGTGTCGTAATACCTTGTTTTCTTGTCGATCTAATAGTATTACTTGTGAGAGTCGCCGGAATCGGTCTAGGTATTTCATCAGTGGAGCTGTCCTGTGCCTTTTCCGTTTTATCTCGATGATTGATGCCTGATGTCTTGTGGGCATTTCCCTGGCGAAATCTGGAGGACGACCACATGCCGATACTGATAACGATGAGAGAGATTAGGACTATGGTCTGACCTGAAAACACCAAAATAATCTTGTTTAGAATATCAAGCACCGCCATGGCTTGTTCCCAACCAGGTTTAAACTGTAAAACCATGTACGTATTGTTACCATTTAAGTCTGGTGCTATCGTCATTTTGGAAAACAGTGGAACGTACACGGCCAAGATAGAGACGTAAATTATAACTATCACCACAATACTTCGATTTCGGGTGAAAACGCCTTTGAACTGGAAGGGAAAGGCAACGCAGCAGCCTCTTTGTGCGGCTACAAAGGTGGTGGTGAGAACGGAGATGTCGTAGAACATACGATAGTACCAGGCGCCTACATAGGACAGGTCATCCATGTTGATGGGTAGGCTTGGTATCGACCATGCCACGTAAAATCCAACGTGACTGCGGAGCATGAGGAGAAGAAAGCACAGATCGGAGAACGAGAGGCAGAAGAAACAGACCGTCACGCTGTCTTG
>JBCEWB010043343.1:2254-14527 GCA_039654565.1 Peronia peronii | reverse complement strand
TTGTTGTTGTTGTTGTTGTTGTTGTTGTTGTTGTTGTTGTTGTTGTTTCTTTCAAGCTGGTGACTATTTCCTTTTCAAAAAGCCAGCGATAGAATATGCTTGTCGTATGTGATAACTGACTTTTTAGGATTATTTAATAACTTAACTTTTAAATAAATATGTTTATTATTGGTATCCAAACGTGGCAGTCTTTAATACTGTGTTATCTTTCATTCAGATTAATACTACTACTACAGCCATCACGAGGTTTCGGTATCTACAAGTATATTTTGCTAACAAAGAGGTTCTTGCCTTTTAGCATAAGAAGTTGGAAAAAGTCAGCATGCCACCACTTGAGCCAAGCTGACATACATAAATTTGATATGTTAATCCTGTTTGAGCGGGATTGTGTCGGAAAAGACCGTACACCATGAACGTCAGCCAGGATCTGATTCTTTGCCGGCTATGACAACCTCTTGACTTCAACAAGAGCTTACGATGGCATCCCGGCGCGCCATACGGAGCTGGTGGTTCGAAAATATACTCCCGTTTCTTTATTTTTTGTGCGCCGCCGGGCCACACTTGGATAAATGTCTCAAATGACAAGACCTACCTGGAGACTATTATGATTATTATAAACGGTGATTTGATTTCTCATGGTTCAGACATACTTTCGTTTCAAACATCCAAACACTCAGCGAAATCCCTCTAATTCTTCTTGAGACTGGTCGGGTTTTGGCGTCAGATGCAACTTGAGAACATTGGCACAAAGGGCAAGTCTCGTCTACAGCCACTCTAGAAATGAAGCTAATTCTTGTAAGGTCCCATCCACTGGCGTTAGACATTTGGAAAATGCCCATGTTTTACTTTCTGCCAGGAGGAAGAGGCCGACAAGAACTATGCAAACCATGCTTAAACCTCTCCATCCTGAAAGAAATAATTGCATGTTGAATATGTTGAGCTCCCTCAATGGATATTTCAAACAGCGACACTGATATAAAAAATGGAATTAAAATATGCATACAAAAATGTATGTGTTGTAAGCACTGAGATTTGCTTCATGTCTGTTGTCGATGGATCGCCAAAATTAACTTCAGCGAATATTTGAACATGAAAGTTATTCATTAAATGTTTAACATCAGGGTTTTTTTTCGCAGAAAATAAAGATTGAGACGAACTGCCGGAGCGCAGGTGAGCAGATGAATAGATGTGAGTGCTGTAAGACAAGACTCAAGATGGCAAACATAAATGAGAATATTTGTAAAATCTAGCCCGTGTTATATCTTTAATAATTGACTCACCCACATTTACTTTCTCAAATATTGAAAATAATACTTCTAAAGAAGCATGGCACGTTAAGAGTTGATCGAACAATGTCTAGGGCAAACCTGTACAGAGGGTTACAGTTACATGTTCAGGAAATGACACTCTCTTCAAATCGTACAAACAACCCCTTTAATAACTTTCACAGGGATGACAACTAAGACAATATTATGTTAACTGAGTCTAGTTCTTCCTTTTACAAAAAGTTCGAGTAGGCCTTACAAAAACATAATCTTGCAAAACCTGACATAGATGCACTATTACATTTGATGACTATTGATGAGAAACATGTCCTTTACATCCGCGCAATATGAGCAATTGTAGCTCTAATTTTGTTCCACTAAATCACATCATGGAGACAGAAGATGTATCGATATCTCTTTATTTAAATTATGTGCATGTCAGTGTTCACATTTTACATGAGATAATCTCCAAGATCTTCAGGATAGTCTAACGAATTTATTCATTGTATGCATGTACATGAGCAATGAATATTGCAGCTAGAAACAAACAACGAACATAGACAAAGACAGCGAATTTTTGGCCTTTGCCGGTTTTGGACAGACCTTACAGATATCACGAGGTGATTTTAAAGCCACCTTCAGGACTCCCATGTTAGGCTCTCCTTGCTGGTTCATTTCAAAAGGATCGCGAGAGCTTATTTGCGCAAAGCTATGTCTCCCATTGAGCCAAGCGCCTCGTCATCTCCAGACTTTCAAGACTACAGTGTGACGTCTTTTCAGGTGGGCGCTTTCTGGGGAACATATCATTGTGAGATATCCGTTACGAAAAAGAATCGAGTGCGGTCAGTTCTCTTTATAATTGAAGAACATTCTTTCAAAGGTCAGATAAGCCATAGAGTTAAAACTATTAAATATTTGCATGATAAATACTGACCATCTTCTCATACACCACCACAAGATATCATTTGCAAGTACCGATCTCTCAGAATTTATTCTTCCTTTTTAGAATGCCATGCTTGTTCTCAACACCTTCTATAACTGTAAGGAAGGCAGATGCATCAAGATACTTCAGAAGTTGTTACCACTTACTGAATGTTTTATGAGAAATAGTATAATAATAGTAAACTCTTTTCCTGATTGCTTCTGCTATGTGTTCAATTCTGAAAAGATTGTTAAGTGTGAGACTATAATAACATATTGCACTTTAGGTTGAGCAAGATTACAGAGAGGTAAGAGTAAGTCTTGCTCATAAGTAATTATAGGGGAAGCATCAAGGAAAAGTGAGCTTGCATCGACTTGGTTAGGTGGTGAATCTGCTCTTAGAAAGTTGTGTCTTTATCCCTTTGTTCATTTCTTTTTTTTTTTTTCAGTCATTGTTCTTGATTGTCTCCTCCTATTGCCTCTCCCCTGAAACCTTCCCCTTTCTGTTTCTCATTTTTCTCCAGGGAATTTGCCTAACCTTTTTGTCTTCTCCGAAATTGTTCTGCATATCTTGAGATGGGGATAGTCGCCTACCTCTTCTATGTTCTTCTCCATCTTCTTTTTCTTCTCACCCTTCTATCTCCTCCTCCCTTTTCCTCGTCTTTGTCTTCTGCCTCCTCGTCTTCTTCTTCTCGTTCTGTCTGTTTCTCTGGGTGTAAAGAAATGTTTATGAAACTTAAAACTTTCTGTTCTAGAATCGAGTCCGACCACTTGGCCCGCCGCGCTGTCGGGGATCTGTGCGGCACAAAGCTGGACAATAAGACTACATACTCTGGCTCTCCCTGTGACAACATTGTGACATGGCAAAGAAATCCCAAAATGAAACGGGTGTTTGCCCAAAGAAAATGAAAGTAAATATTATTTTTATGTAGATTTTTGTCCCCGAATTAAAATTTGTCTCCTGGTCTCGGTGATGAGACGAAGTTCTGAGGCGAATATAGGTTAATGCAGGACTGTGGGAAGAGGGGCGTGGTTTACAGGGACAGCTTTAGAATATTTAATAACTTGTCTTTAAAGACAGATATGTTTGTACCTTTACAAACTTTTGCACGTATTTCCTTTCTGATGTTCGGGTTTCATATTTCGAAAAAACTGGGCAGATTTACACTTTAGTTTCTTCCAGTTTTGTAATTTGCTAGATCAATGTTAAACTACTCTTCAGACGAGATTAGTACTGAGAAATAGGTGAGGTGTCAATCCTTTCCGCTAGTTATCCTTCTAGTTCTTTTTGTTCATGTTATTCTTTCTCTTTGCTGTTCTTTTTTTGTTCTTTTTATTGTTTATTTTTTGCTGTTTGTACTTTTTCTTCTTCTTCTCGTCCTTTGCTTCTCCTTGTTCTTCTTGCTCTTCTTCTTTATCTTATTTTTTTCTGGTTCCATCCCGAGTCTATACTAGGAGATCGAAATCCAGGACTGACAACAGTCTTTTTTTCTCTGAACGATTTTGATTTACCTGTCTCGGTGTCCCAAGTTATATCAAACTGTTGATATTGTCAGTTATTCCCCGTCCATTCTCGAAATCGCACTGTGATAATCATGAAAAATATCCTTACAGTAATGGCTGTGTACTTATCCTGTTGTATAGAAGAGTGAGTAACTATAAACATCAGGTTGGGTTGGAACAACATGTTAGATAATGGTATGAATGAAGGCCCATCCTCATGTAAAGAGCTAATGTTTTACACCTAGAAAAGATCCTTAAAGTGGTCACCGCTCCAGTTGACCTGATCAATCGGAGAAGGACAAGAACACTGCACTTCTTTCAGGAAACAATAAAACTCCGAGGAAGCTTTTGCGAGCGAGGCGTTTATTTGTCTTAAAACCACGGGAGTCATAAAATTAGAAAGCTGCATTTTGTCAGAAACAAAACCAGCAAGATAACTCTGAAATTTACGACGTGAAAACAATCTTTGATGTTGCGTAGCCGTGTCTCCCATGTCGCCCATCTTGGCAATCCTATATAAGAAGACTACGGAAAAAAATAAACATTTTTTTACGCCTCTAAAAGGAATTCAAAGCATTATAGTGTGAGATGACAATTATGAAACGAAGTTAAGCCTTTTCTTGTGAATGTTTTGAGTATAATTCTGGGAAGTGTCTACATGACATTAAAATTATATTTGTGTGTCGACAAGGTTATTTGGTTTGCAAGCTTTCCTGGAAAACAAAGCGCAAAAGAAAGACGTCATCCTCATTAACATTGTTTCTGTAGCATCTGATGTGCTTTAATGTGTCGCCATCCGACTTTACCCATGGCATAACAAGCTCTATCAAAACGAAGTTGAATTCTGGAATGCTACATGTACAGCTGAAACTAATCTTTTTTTTTTTTTATCACAAGTCGACCACACATTCACTTTGGTGATTTTTTCTGATTCCCTACACAGATATGTACGGGATTCTGAGAATGATGATACACCGACTTGTTTCAGGCCTCCAAATCTTCAAGGAAACCGTTGCCTTTAAGAGTTTAAAACGATCTGAAATTTGCAATGGTTTGAGCACAGCAATGCCTCTCCATTTAGCCAAATTTGTAACAATTATCTGCGGCAAAATCGTGATCAAATGTGTTCCAATAAGTGGATTATGCCCAGCAATTATCTCCCTACTATTTAATTTTAAATATCCCGCTGAGTTGACACGTCAGAGAACTCCCCGAACGTTTATCCATTACCTTGATACGGAACACGGCCATCCTTCCAAAATACACTGCACAACTTATCGAATCAATGTGTCAGTGCAGTCCCTCCTCTAGACTTATAAATGACGAGAGTACTTAGGACTGCCACTTAGACTGATCCGTCACGAATTCTAATCTTGAAGAGATAGTGAAAAACCCATTTCTAAATCCTTTTATCAGTGAGAATCTGCCTCTGTGGCGCAGGAACGCTCACTGCTCTTACACAATGTAATAGTTAAACTGACTAACTGGTCATTGTCACCGGAATTGAGGATACTGTGAACGAGAAGTTCTGGATTGTCAGATCCCACGAGTTTGACTGGAAAGGAATCTGCCACATCGGATGTGACTGGTACAGCAACAAACCAGGTGTGCTCCATGACAGTGCTCCATGACAGTGCTCCTTGACAGCTAGAATTCAGAAAAGACCGTGTTTTGGCTCACAAAGTCTGTAGTGCTGGAGATCTGAACTGTGGTATAGGGAGACGGGGGAAAGGGGGGGGGGATTTTTTTGAATATTTGAACTAGGCACTTTTCAAATTTCAAATTCGGATTCAGCATGTTCAAACTAGAGGAAAAGAGGATTTTTTTCTCTCTGTGGCCGGTTGCCATGACAACCTCGCCATATTGGATTTTGTGTCTTGTAAATTAGCTATTTTCAAAAGTCTAAAGCCGTTGGAGTATTTGTGTGTGGTTGAAATTTTGTACATTAATGAAAGATTTCTATATAAAAGAAAATATGCATTTTTATTCTTTCTATGGATTACACAATGTTTTTCATACATTTTTTTAAATCTGTATATTAACAGATGTGTGTATTTTTCAATTTTTTGTCAAATATCCAATTTTCTTTCTAAAACGCGAGCAAAACTCAGAAAAAACAAATGTCTGTTATTGAAACAGTTGCTATGGGGGATATATATTCAAAACTTGAATTCAGTTGGTTCAGAAATAAAAATCCTTAAGGGGGGAAAAAAGCGAAAACACATGTGAAATCGCAAAAGAATTTTCATAAGGTTTGAAAGGAGCCTTCTAGTGATGCCATTTTAGTCCCTTTAAGCGCATAAAGCAAATGTTTCTGGCCCAACCGTTATTTTTTTCATATCACACGAGGTAAAAGTGACTAAAAATTACAAAATCCCGATTTTGATATTTTGACTCTAAAACTTCATTTTGACGAACCACTACTTCGATGGCTAAGGTCGCATTATAAAGATAAGGCTTAAGACGCAAGGTGCCTTGTCAGAGTCTAGAGGACTGAATCTGGCAACATCATTCACAGCAAACTAGAAACTAACTACAAAATAATAATTTATTCACAAACACACGGCGTAGATAATCCCGATCTTCTTACAGAAGTACATAAAGAAATGCTAAAAAGATTGCGAAATGACACACAGTGTAAGAAAAGGACATTAGCCAACATGGGAAAGCGGTCTTTATGCAAAGCTGTAGATCTAGCCATTTTCTGTACATTAGAAAACATTTTCGTTTTGGCCTTCTGTCTCATATATTTATTGGACAGACACGCAGGAAACAGATGAACCTGCAAGAGCGCATTACAGTTACAAAAGCATTATCTGCAAGATGAAAGCTTTGCTCTTTTCACGGAGCCGAACAGCGACATTCTCATCTTCTCAGATCATTACACGACAGTGAAGGAAATCATAAAGCAGAAACTTTATTGCATTGTCTGAGAAGAACAAACATTTCCCTCAGAGGAGGAATTTTTGTGAATAAGAAATTTATGCCAAAAAACATTCACCAGAATAGTTCACCTTTTCGCCACAAACAGTATGTTCCTTTGTTGTTACTTGTTCTTCTGGCTGTGAACTCAACACCTCATGATAACTGGTTTATAACTTGTCTCGACAGAGTAAAGTTAAGAAAAAAAAAAAAGGATTTTGGCCAAGAAATTGAAAGCTTTATTTCAGACTTTGGGTTTTATTGTATCATAATCTGCACGATGATTCATGTGTGTCAGACAAATAAATTGGTAGGCATAAAAACAATAAATAGAGACGAAACAAATGAAAATGTTATGAAGTTCAATAATATTTTGCTGATAGCCCTACCTTTACGATTCAGAATCGTTCCATTTTGTCTTCATAAAGATATTTGTTCTGAACAAAAATAAGAGTGCATTTTCTTATTTTCAGACATATGTAATCCAGTACAGTAAAAGACTTGAAGACAAAACAGAGCAGATAGTTTTACAGAGAAGAAAACCTGCAGCTTTCTGAAAAATAGGCTTTGTGGGATAGGAAACAGTCTGTGTTCAACAAGTTGTCGTGAGAATGGAATGAAAACCAGTGACGTTCGTGAAAAAGATTTGCCAACGTCGTTACAATTTGTGAATTCATGAGATTACTGACGAGCATTTTCAAGCAAGTTGTACTTTCCTGGGAGGACTTGCGTTCATTGGGTGCGTTCAGCTTAACTGTCACGCATTGGGATAATCTCCTTTGGGGTTACGCTCGAACTCAGAGGGGAATGGCATTATAAACCCTTGGTATAAGGTGCTTAGTTTAAGTTTTTTAAGCTTCTCTGGCTGTTGGGAGGGGCTAGGAGAGGGAAGAATCTCGATTTGCGTCACAGATTATTCCATTTTCTTGTCCATTAGAAGTAGTAATATTCAAGATTGTCTTATTCGAACATGCATCTGTAGAAAAAAGGATCATATCACAGCACATTGTCATTTTGTAGTACATAGTATGTATTTTCTTTCTTTCTTTCCGTTCCGAGGTGCCTTTCTTAACGTAAACACTCAAAGAAAGGCCATATTCTTCCCATTAAGCAACAGAGCGCACCCAAGGCACAGCAAAAGCTCTTCCTGACAAATGTTCGTAGTTTTGCTAATTTGGTGTTCTTCTTTGTTATTATTATTATTATCATTTAATTTATGAGAAACCCGGGATTTTAAGCACTTTTCCGGTGCTCCAGATTTCGACTGAAATCCGGGAAAAGCCCGGTTTTTCCAGGAGGGTTGGCAACCCTGTGTACAATGTATCATTTTTTTCAAAAAATGAATGATGAATAAGGGCCAATCACTTACAAGTTATCTTCATCCATGTCTTCCAACATGGTTTTGAGTTTCTTTCCCAATGTTACAGATTCAGGATGGATCACACACAGTTCTGACATGCGTGAGGCACCAGGATCACTCACAACACACTGCCCATTTCCATCAATTTGGTATGGGAGAAAGAAAATGCCAGCTTGGCATGACATCTTTTCAACCAGAAGAAAACAAAGAGAAACATTGAATTATAAATAAATGATAAGATTGATTATAATGTATCAATATACGCCACTGCCAAATTCATATTAGCATACAAAGTTTCATACACTTATATTGTGGTATCTATCCTGTGGCTTCACACTACACAATCAGAACTGTACACCATTTTCACGTAATTCCTATGATGGTATCTCTGCAGAACTAAACTTTCCTGCCATAATCACTGTGATAAAGGACAAAATTATCCCCGTCTCTCACAACACAGAATGTTCTGTATTCGTGCTCAGCGAGAAGTTAATATGTACAGGGGAGGCGCCAGTTGCACCTGGACGAATGATATTTTTTTATGTTTCCATGTCGTATGTAAACGTATGAAGGACTGAAATTTCTTGTTTCACTATTTTCTTAGATAAGTATTTCTCTTTCTGTTTATAAATTTTCTATCCTCCTCTTCTGTTTTGGCAGTATTAGGAATACTTTACATTTGTCTTTGGTATGATGATAGTGTTAAGTTAATGATGTCATAGACTTTATTTGCAAATGAAGAAAACTGTCTCGGGGAAATTAGTTCAGAAAATATAAAGTATCAAAATTAATATTGGTAATCATTGCTATTAAACTTAGATCTAGGCCATAAATAATGCTGCGGTGAAAAAGAGTGAATCACGGTATTTGTTGACATTAATTCTTGTTACATGTTGTACTACCAAAACTACTGGTTTTCTCGATCCACTTGTCTCTTTCTCTCTCTCTCCCTCTCTCTCTCTCTCTTTGTCTTTCTCACTCTTTCTCTCTTCCTTTCAACTGCTCTCTCACTCTCCTTCTCTCCTTCTTTCCAAACCTTGCAGTTCTCTGTCTCTGGCCCTTCCAGATTCTCTTTCTCGTTTCCTCTCCCATCTCTATCTTTCATTACGTTTTGCCCGACGTCTGTGGTTCAAGACGTTCCTTGGACTCAGTTATACACTGTCTGCGTACAGAAATTCCAAAATTTTATCTGTCTTTGAATATTAGGCAAAGGTAGATATGTGGATCAGATGTCAAATATAAATGCTAGATCTACCTCTGACCAAATAAACAATTATTGTTACAGATTCATAATATTTCAAAATGAAGATTATGTGCAAAGACACATGGTTGTGTAGAGTCTGAGCTTGCAGCAGTTTGAGTCAAGAACAGCCCAAAGATGCCAACGTTACTCAAACTAGGGGAAAACCAATTAATATAAATCTAAATCAGTATTTTCATACCATGTAATATGTTGTCAAACTCTAACACAATATTATTAAATCTTTTCAATATTTGCATTTCGTTCTCTATTAAAAGGATATTTATAAAGTTCAGTATTGCTGGTGTCGTTCTATTATCCGTTCAACCTTGCTTGAATCCAATGTGTCAGGTGTGATGTATTTCTGATGAAGACTTTCATACTATTGGCTTGTGTCAACAGACCTCCGCCTTTGTATATATAGTATGCGCTATTTCTTGCCACTTACCTGTCTGATGACATCGAAAGAAATGACTATTGACTGACTGTTTCTTAAACTTTAGTGTTGTTTCTACATTTTCCAATTTGCTTCATAACTTAGGATTTGAAGAAAACGCCTATGTTAGTTCGAGCCTTTGCATAGTTTCGTTTGACAGTAAAATTGACATTTTATTCAAGCTGCACAGCGGAAAGATACTCCTTTATACCGTGCGGTTTTGTGCAAATTTGGTATAAAATGGGACCGACGTTATTCTGAACAATGGCATTCGAGTCATGTTTTTTGTCACTAAATGATCGTCTTGCACACTGCAATCCTCAATGTCGTGGCTGTGGAACTGGCTTCTTTCGAGAGCTTGTTCATCTTAAACTTCAGTGTTGATCAAAATGTGAGATAATTTTTTCCCTAAAGGTTTCATTGAGGAAATGCAACATAAAGTTTGCTATTATATTCCCTTGATAATTCATTTCTTACGAAACCGATGGAAGAGACATTTCTTCTGTTGTTGTCTCCGCTACATCTAAAACATACCTCCGCGACGTTCTTTGAAATTTGGTGTGATTTCTACTCTTCTCATGAAGAACTTTGTTGATCATATGGTCATTCCTCCAGGTCACATTAAAATGCAGATCAACGAGAAAATATCGTAAAAAGGAACAAAGAAAAGGAAGAATAAAAACACTTACTTAAGAGTAATAAGAGTATAAAATGGTTAGATTCAAGTTTTAAAATCAATGCAAGTGGATGTATTTCACCACATTATTTTCCCAGTTTTAGGTTGAGAGACACTGACTTTATTTTAAAAGCGAAATTCTAGAGCAACTTTTCAACTCATCTTGCCTTTTTTAATCGGTGCAGCTCATACTCATTCGTCTCTTTTACGTCATCGGTGCAAGTGGGACAGTGATCTTCCTGGGCCAGAAAGATGTTTTTTTCTCCATGGAATGCATGTCAGCAAGCAAACTATGATTATACTTGATGTTCCTCACAATCTCCCACCTATAAGAGGAGCTCTACGTGTGACTCGCTCTTCCATATCGCCTTGTCAATACTTAACTACCACTTGCCTACATGTCTACACTATAATTACCGCTCTCAGAGTTTAGCTTGCCTTCCACAGCCTGGCATGTCAACACCGCCATCAGTATGCATCTAAAGAGCTTCCATATTAGACAGCTTTGCAAAAACCACCGATCCCCTCTAAGGGTTAGATCCCTAGGTTGGAGCTTCTCGCTGCGGGTATTTGGGGTCCAGCAATTGACAAAATGCCTGACAGAGATGTAGTCGCCTGACACAAAAGTCTTTTCATGCCCATAACCCCTGACAAGTCAGACCAGGCCAAGAAGACCACAACCAACAAAGCGGGGGGAGAGAAATGATATTAATATGCGCGACTTCACTATTTTTATTGGTCTCCCCGAGATCACCCCTATTGAATCTGTCCGGGTCACAGAGTAGGGAAAAATCTGGAGAAGTTGAGGTGATAGGGAAAGTGGCTAACCTTGACTTTAACAGCGAACTGAAGGCTGATGTGACCAGATTATATCTCAAATATTACATAAATCTCATTTTCTGATTTTCAGAATGCTAAAACACGTTTTAATAAAGCACTGAGAATCAATGATTCCAAAGTGAATATCCGAAGTTTTTGAAAAATGAGGAAGCAAAGCAAAGCAAAACAAAACAAAACAGGAGTATGGCAATGAAAAGAAAAGAAACAAACGTATTCAACATCAACAACCAAGAAAGAGAGACAGAGAGTGGAAGTGTGGGTGTGTGTGATGGGGGGGGGGTTGGGGGGGGGGAAGAAACACCGAGAGAGAGAGAGAAATATGTATATATAGATATATATATAGATGCATATGCTTTTTTTTTCGACCTACATTTTCCTAAGAACGCTGTCCATTCATAAGAAGTGTAACATAACATTTTAACGTTCTGAAAGTCTTTCCTGTTTTCAAACTCCAGTATCCAATGTCGGTATATTTGTAGAATTCGCTTTTCAGTTTTTCCAATTTAAAAACAACATGCTACATTGAGATTGCCGAAGTTTCATTGAGTTTCATTGAGCCTTAATTAGTTTAATGGGGATTTTCAGGCCAAGTATCCTGGTGATGAGATGTTATTTAAACATTTTATTGTTATGTGCAACCAGGTTATAAAAGCAGAAGAGGCGTTAATTGCTATGGCATTGTACCATAAATTTGCCCACCTGTTCAGGGATTAATTTAAAGGCGACGATAAAGGAAAATGAATACAATCATTAATATAGATCAAGAGATACTAAGTCGTAATCTATATGACAAGAGTTGTGTGTCGTCTTGTTTTTTTATCAAGACAATCGTATTAATGTTTGAACAAATGTCTCATCTTGTCCTTTGCTGGTCATGTCATTGGCTGGAACAACAGTACACTATATTATAATAATCTCTTTTCTCTGGGTGTGTTGCATAATGGACATGCCCAGAAGTTTGTGATCATAGTAAAAACAATTTGTCTCTGAAATATCAATAAAGCACAATTTCACTTGAAGCACTACCATTCGATAACAAATAGGAATTGTAAGACGACTATCCCTCTTCCCCCACCCCTCCCCCACTCCTTCTTTTGTGTTTTCCTATCA
>JBCEWB010043332.1:0-14527 GCA_039654565.1 Peronia peronii | reverse complement strand
CCCCCCCCCCCCCCCCCCCCCCCCCCCCCCCTCCCCCCCCCCCCCCCCCCTCATACTTTACAGACGACAACATGAGCGATGATTTGGGCAAGAGAGGGAGACGGGGAGGAATGATGAAGGATGATGTGATAGGAGAGATAAAGCAAGGAGAGGCAGGGAGGTGTGGGGGGGGGGGGGGGAGGTGGGGAGGAACGAGATAAAGAATTAAGTAAGAAAGAGAAGAGCAAGTATTCCTATTCGGCTTTGCCAGGAAGAAATGGGCTGAGAATGTGAGAAAGAGTAAGAAACGGAAGAAAGGAGGAAGAAAGAGAAAAGAGGGAAAGGAGAAAAAGAAAGACAGAATGAAAAAAAGAAAGAGAGAGAAAAAAGAAAAAAGAAGAATTAGTTAAAGAAAGATAGTGATAAAGACAGCAATGTAGAAAGGGCTAAAAAAAAAAAAAAAAAGAAAGAAAGAAAAATTGAAAAAGACAAGCAAGAGAGAAAAGAGATAATGAAAGAAAGGCAACAAAGAACATTAACAAATGCATAAAATATGAAAAAAAAGCCACAACGAGAGAAGGCTAAAGATAGAAACAGTGAAAGAAAGAAAGGTAGAAAGATAGGAAGACAGAAGGGAAGAAAGAGGAGAGACAGACCGAGAGAGAGACAGAGAGAGATAGCGAGAGAGAAACAAAGAGAGAGAGGAGAAAGTAAAAAAGTTGTCGAGAGAGAGAGACAGACAAAGAGAGAGAGACAGGGAAAGAGAGAGGAAACGGTAAAAAGGTTGATCAGTAAATATCGATCCCTAAAGGAACCACCCACAATAAGCTTAGGTACCATACCAAAGGCAAGTTAACAATCTTGAAGATAGTCAAAGATGCGTGTTCTATCTCCTCATTTTACCAGGTGAGCATGCGATTAAAGATGCCGAAATTTGACAATTTACCTCTTTCAATTTTGACCATCTCCATTTCTTACACTGATACACTTTATCAGTAAATATCGATCCCTAGAACAACATTAAATAACCTAAGGCACCATACCATGAGCAACATAACAATCTTGAAGGTAGTCAAAGATGGACATTCTATCTCTTCGTTTTAATTTCCCAGGGGCACATGCGATTGAAGATGCCGAAATTTAACAACTTACCGCTCTCCGTTTTAAAACTGTCTCCTTTCTAACATTGACATCCTTGATCAGTGAATATCGATCTCTAACTGAACCTCTGCCAATAAGTTATGGCATTGGTCCAAAGGCAAGGTAACAATCTTGAAGGTAGTCAAAGATGGGAGTTCAGTCTCTTCATTTGTAAGGTGCGCATGCGCTTAAAGCTACCAACATTTGACAACTTACCGCACTCGGTTTTAAGACTATTTCCTTTCTAACATTGATACATTTGGCCACTGAATATTGATTCCTAATGGAACCACTGCCAATATCCTAAGGCCCCTTACCAAAGGCAAGGAAAAAATCTTCAAGATAGTCAAAGATGGGCGTTCTATCTCTTCATTTGTGAGGGGCGCATGCGATTAATGATGCCGAAATTTGACAACTTACCACTTTCAGATTTAAGACCATCTCCTTTCTAACACTGATACATTTGATCAGTGAATATTGATCCCTAATGGAATAAGTTAAGATTAATGCTCTTCATGTCCTTTGTGACGGGGCGAAACATACTTGAAAACGTCTATAAATGTGAGAGAGTGTCTGTCAGCTATTGAGAAAGAGAGAGAGAACGAGAAAGAGAGGAGAGGATAAAAAAGTTTTAAGAGAGAGACTGAGACAGAGCGACAGAGATACAAAAAGAAATATAGGAGAAGGTAAAAAGGTTGACCAGAGAGAAAAAGAGACAGAGAGAGAGACAGAGAGAGACAGAGGGAGAGAAAGACATGGGAGGGTAAAACTTGTCGAGAGAGAGAGACAGAGAAAGAGAGAGAGAACAGAGAGAGAAGAGAGTAAAACGGTTGTCGAGAGACAGAACGAGAGAGAGAAAGGAGAGAGAGTAAAAATGTTGTCTTGAGAGAAAGAGACAAAGAGAGAGAGAGAGAATGAGAGAGAGGAAACGGTAAAAAAGTTGAAAGAAAGAGAGAGAGAAAGAGACAGAGAGAGAGAGAGAGATAAGATGAGACCGCTTTCCTAGAATGGTCTTGCATTATAATTAGATTTTATACACTGACATGAACGGTGGAAAAGAAGAGGTTACCAATAATGGGAGATCGTTGTGACCAGCCTTATTACATCCCTTTGCTAGACACAGAGGTGTTGAACAAGAGTTAAAGAAGAACAAAAATCACTCATGTGCTTTATACATGGCATAAGGAAAATGTTTATTGTTATAATTTTATCTGATTTTTTGAAATTTAGTGATGATTTTTTTCCTCTTTGCACTGCTTGCTCAACACCGCGTGTGCCTGGCAAAGGGAAGTAATAAGGCTGGTCACAATGATCTCCCATTGTGACAGAAATAGTTCATTGAATGATCCCCCGCGGGAGTCCGGGGTTTATAAGTAGGTTCTCTGCTCCCACCTGCCGGCGGTGTAAGCCCGCCATCGGTGGGATGTCTCCCATGGAGTGCCATCCTCAACATTCCAGGAGAGATGTCTCTTCTCTCTCCCCTTGCTTCTGGCCCGCTTTCTTTCCTCTCTTCTTCTTGACGTGTGAACGTATCTTACCGTGTTTGACACAATATGGCCGTAATCGGGCTGATGTGTCATTAAATCCCAACACAAACAAACAAACCATTGAATGAGCTATGATGATATTAAAAGTTCAGTTTAAGGTAAATTCGAGCTCCATACCCCTTCCCTCGAGAGGTAGATGGCTGATCAACTGGATCATGGCTTTTCCAACAACATCAATCCCCCCCCCCAATCCCGCCCCCTCGCCCTTCCCGCTTCTATTCTCCTTCCTTCTTTCTCTCTCGCTCGGGAAGAGATTCAAACCCGGTACCATTTCTCTCGAAAGAAAGAAGGTTTATCCCCGCGACCGAACTATCATTTGATATTGCAAGTCGCTGAGACCTTATTGAATCTTCATTAGCCACTCGTGCAACGAAATCAATTCTTTTCCCATCTTTCTCTACATTCCTTTTTCTTCATCCATTAGGGAGATGTGAACCCAGCATCCCTTTTCTCTAGACACACACACACAAAAAACAAATTTCCGCTCCACTTCAGCGATTGTCTCTCAAACCACATGCGTAAATGTTTACCATTCAGTCAGATCATCCTTTTGTCCATCCATCCATTCGTCGATCCATCCATCCATCCATTCATCCATTTATTCATCCATCCATCCATCTATCCATCGATCTCTCGATCCATCCATTCATTAATTTATTCATTAATCCATCCATCCATCCATCCATCCATCCATCCATCGATCTATCCATCTATCCATTCATCCATTTATTCATTAATCCATCCATCAATCCATCCTTTTACCCATCCATCCATAAATTCATCAGTCTATACCTTTGTCCATCCATCTATCCATCCATCCATCCACCCATCCATCCATCCATCTCTCCTTCCATCCATCCATCATCCCATCCAGACCCCTTTTTCTCCTTCCCTTCTTTTTCTACGCGAGATTCGAACTCAATACCCTTTCCCTCAAGAGACAGAAGATTGATCCACTCGACCACATTCGCTGAAACCTCATGGTGCGCGTGTTTATTCCTCGCTCTTCCAACCCCATCAATCCTTCTCCCCGCTCTTCCTTCCCCTCCTTCTTTTCGTCTTTTCCTCCCTTCCTCCAGAGAATTCCTGCTGCGATCAAGCTCTCTCCACGAGCATATGTCAAAGAGTGCAACTTTCGACTGGAAGACGAAACAGATCGAGGAGACAGCGAGGGCTAGAGAGAATCGGGGAAAAGATGAGAGGGTGAGGGGCGAGGGTTGTGGGCCGGCGGTGGGGGGAGGGGGGTGGGATGGGAATGGAGGGGAGGGAGGGAGGGAAATGGAGTCCTAATGCTTTACTTATAAAACACCGTAAAACTTAAAACGTATTGGATGGTATTCTCTCTTTTGGTTTTCTCTCTCTCTCTGTCTCTCTCTCTCTCTCTCTGTTCTCTCTTATTTTTTTCATTTCTTTTTTAACTTATTTTCTTCATTTCTTTTTGCAGTTGTTCTTTTTTTTTTCTTACTTTCGTGTTTTTCTTTCGAAACAGACCATTGCCCACTTTCTGGTATTTTGGGGTTTGTATGGCTGTGTGTGTGTGTGTGTGTGTTAGTCAAATATATTTTAAAAAATACAACTAATTTAGTCTTTAAACTAGTCAGATAGCCATTTAGATGATATTTTTAAGATATGTCGATGGATAGATGAGTGGATAAATGGGTGGATGGATGGCTGGAAGGATGGATAAATGGATGGCAGGATGGATGGATCGATGGATGGACTGACGGACGAAAGGATAGATGGATGGATGAATGAATGGATGGATGGATGGACGGATAGATGGATGGATAAATGGATGGATGGATGGATAGATGGATGGACGGATGGATAAATTGATGGCAGGATGGATGGATCGATGGATGGATGGACTGGCGTACGAATGGACAGATGGATGGATGGATGGATGGACGGACAGATGGATGGATAGATGGATGGATGTTTGATGGATGGATGGATGGATGGATGGATGGATGGATGGATGGATGGATGGATAGATGGATGGATGGTTGGATGGATGGATGGATGGATGGATGGATGAATGGATGGATGGATGAATGGATGGATAAATAGACAGATGGACGTACAAATGAACGAATGTTATGCTTAACCATAACAAAACAAATCGCCCTAAGAATTGTTCATTCAGTGTTTTATCAGAGCAAAGAGGAGGCGCGGGAGGGGTGGGGGCTGAACCAGAAAAGATGGAACTCGGCAGATGCCAGAAATGAGAACTATCTGCTGTAATCTGGGCCTGTGGGTGCCAGTGCAGAACGCTGCTGTCGAAATCTGTACCTCCCGCCCAGTCGAAGTATGGCAAGCTGTGAAATCAATTGTTGTCATTCTCTATCTGTTGTGAGATTCATCGAGAAAAGAGCGTCCGCCCTGATCCAGAATTAAATGCCTCATTTCTGGAATTATTTGTTTTTATTTTTGAAAAAAAGTGATATGGAATCTTTAAAGCTATCAAGATTTTGTTGTTGTTGTTGTTGTTGTTGTTGTTGTTGTTGTTGTTGTTGTTGTTGTTGTTGTTGTTGTTGTTGTTATTCAAAGATAATGCTTAATTTCACATCTGTTAGTCAGTAACATTTATCTTAACTTCACTATAATTATATAACGAAGATTGTTCACTTTAAAAAAAAACTTTGTTCGGCCAATCTGCGACAGTTTATCTCATTCATGACAGCGGTGATGATGACACAACAACAACAACAACAACAAACAAACATTCATTTGGTAAGTATATGCGCTTTGGTAAAAAATTGCCATGCCTTCATCATAAAAGAAAAAATAAAATAAAATGATAAATTCTTTTTTAAATAAATAGTTAAATTTTGGAAAAAAATAATACAAAATAAAATGAAATAAAATTTTTAAAAATAAACTTCGAGTTCAAATGTATACCAAAATATGTTTCTATTGTAGTTCTTTTCAAACAAAAAGAGACGGTTAATATAGTCTGTAATCTGCTTTTCGAGAATTGATGGGATAAGATAAAACAAGATAAGATAAGATAAGATAAAAGGTAGGCAGAAGAAAAAATGAACCGACAATATTCAAAATGGACACAAAGAACATTAATTTTGTCCAGATTCAGGCAATAGCCCGACAACCGTGTCGGGAGGAGAAGATTAGTGTACATCTTGCCAGGAGGAGTCCCGGTAATCCCAGACGGACTTAAATAAGAAGAAGTGGAGTTAAGAAAGAGTAGGGGAATTTCTAGCCATACAAGTCTTCTTCTTGAGACTCACCCTGTTCACTCATACCGTTTTTTCCAGAGGTTCCAAATTTCACAATGGCTGAAAAAACTCCCCAGACAAGAACGATCATTCTGTCTTCCTTGAATTTCTGAAAAGATATAAACCTGTTTTTTTTTTATTTTGTCGCATTGTAATGAACTCTTTCAATGGGAGATCGTTGTGACCAGCACAGAAGAGTTGAATAAGCAGTGCAAAGAGGGAAAAAAATAATCTTTGCTCTCTTTGTTTAAAACATATGCCATGTAAAATTCCAAGCAAAGAAAAAAAAATGATCTAAAGACAAATGTTTTTCTCTTAATAATATATTTTTTTTTAATTACCAATTTTTATGTTATTTTTTATTATTATTATTTTTTTTAATCAGTCTTCTGAATGACATAAAGTAAAGGGATTTTTTCCTCTTTATACTGCTTGCTCAACATCCTTTTTGTCTGGCAAAGGGAAGGAATAAACTTCTGCACGATTTCCTATTGTGACAATGAAAAGGGCCTAGGCTGTTGAATAAATAAGAAAAACGAGGGGAAATGGGGTGCCATACTTTCTCGCCACGCTAATGTTCTAATTAAGAGATTTTGGACCTCTGCGCTTCCACACGTGTTTTTCTGGACCATGGGATTTGGTCGGGCGAATACGACTACAAATCTTGTAGAGTTTATATGCTGGACGAACAGGCACAAATCAAGTAGAAACTGACCATGAGTATACCTGCCTATAAATCATAAGTAAAATCGTATGTATGGAAATGTATTGTAGATCAATATTAATATAAATGTAACCAAGCATTTAGGCGGACAAGTAGACAGACGCACAGAAAAACAGACAGACAAACAAACAGACAGAGGGATAGACAGAGAGACAGGCAGAGAAACAGACGGACAGATAGACACAAAGACAGACAATTGACAGACAGGCAGACAGACAGATAGCTGTGAATAAGTGACAGAATTGCGAAACTGTTTTGAGATTGATATCATTTTTCTATTGATTTGCTTTATTATTTTCAAATGCTAGCTATATAAATTCCAGATCGAAATTGCTTGATTCTGTAATATAATTTCTTATTAAATTTTGTTTCTCGCCTCAAGTACGATATTTTTTTTTTCGTTCGTTGTTTCGTTATTGTTTCCCGAGATCATTGTTTTGGCATACCTTTTTATTTTGACCAATGATGAAGAGTCTAGCTATCACATGATGCATTCCCGTCAATATGGCTTCCGAAAACAAAAGCTTCATTATGTGAAGTAGCTAGAGGTTTTCAAAGGTTAGAGTGACCATACGTTAATGTTGAAATTAACTCTATAGTTGTTTATCTTACACTTGACAAAAATTAATTCAGCAAATCGAAATCACCAGAAACAAATTATTCATTGGTGTTTGTTATATTTAAGAATTAGCTGATGATGTAACCGTATAGGAATTCATTTCTTCGATCAGCGATACGCTTGTCAACTTGCAAGAGTTTATATTAAGCCTGTCCTATTTTGACTCTTTTCGCGACATCTTGGTCTACTAGTAGAGAACGCAAGGCCTTCGTGGGAGATTTTTTAAAATTTAATGTATGTAAAACTGATACTGCTCTGAGACTCAAAGTGTATGGCAAGCGTGCGCTTCTCGATGTTAATACTTTGGATACTTAAACCGAACGTGTTTGTTGTTTTGGATGCTCTGTGAGCGGAAACGGAAAAACAATACCATTCTACCCAATCTACGATTCCGATGAAGCACCCCCGTAAATTTACTATTCAATTATTATCACCTTTTTAAGAAAACGTCAAACATAATCCGCTTTTTTCGGCTTTATAGTAGAAACACAGATCTTTATATAACAATATTGTAAGCCAAATTTCAGATGGATGTATTCAGCAGTTTTCCAGTCCATAAGCTTTTCAGGGGTTTTGTTGTAGAATTATAGTACAGATGTGCATGTTAAGATATGTGGAATTTAATTTGCGTCTCATTAACTTGAAAAGGATATTTCTTTTGGGGACAACTACAATTCATCTTCATCCCTATGATCTAATTTGTAAACTATTAATTGTATTATTTCATATTACATCTGCCTTCACACACAACATTGTAAGTATTTCAGTTACAATATTTATACGCCATTTTTTTTTTCAGAAATTAACAGATTATCAAAAATTTATTACAGAAATAGAAATCGACGATTCAAAAGATTGTCAGTCCTGTATTCGCTTGGCCCTGATCATCGAAATCGCCGGTGCGATATCTTCGTTCATCATCGGAACCTGCGCGGAAAAGTAACGCAAAATTTGGACGAGAATAACAGGGGGGAAAGATTAAGATGAGAGAAGAAGAAGAAAAAGTATGACGGAAAGAAAGAAAGAAAAAAGTCTAGAGAGAAAATAAATAACGTACAGTTTATGCGTGGAACGTGGCGGAATGTTGAAAAAACCAGCCCGTTTTTAATCACTGGAATGGTGGATTAAAAGACACCAAGAATCTGTAAAGAAACATAAAAGTGACAGGGATTTTTTTAAAGGAGCAGGCAGAGGAGGAAGACGAAAAAAATAAAGGTGAGTCTGTAAACACTGGATGCTTGAAAGGTAGACTGAAAGACAGGTAACATGTGGATAGGTTTATGATAGGATTATATTACGATAACGAGGGGATTATGATTGTGAAAGAATTTGACAGGATTGTGATTTTGATAGGATTACAACCGGATTATGATAAGGACTATGATAAATTTGTGACATGATTTTGACAGATTATGACGGGATTTTGACAGGATAATGGCAAGATTAATATGATTGCGGTAGGTTTTTACAGGATTATGGTAGAATTATGATAAAAGTCTATGGGCGCATCATGACTATGTCAAGATTATGATAAAATTATAATTATGTTAGAATAAAGATGGGATTATCACAGGACTTTTTAAATATGTGACTAATTATTGCATGGAAATGTGTGGATAATCCCGGTGTGATATAATATATTAGTAAGTTGATAAGGACTGGTATGATCTGCCTATTGTCAGTTTCAATGGAGCTGGTGGATCATCTTAACTTGCTGTGTGAGTACAGAGTTTATGATATGCATTTTCATACTTTGGCACGCGTTTGATGACACGGAGATTTTGATATAAATATCTAAAGATGTGAATAATTGCATGATACCGAAGGATATGAATGTGTATCTTTTAAATTTTTGTGCTAAATTAGTGCCTGTACAGGTGTAATGATACTTAATAATATTAATGAGTATTTGAGTCTAACGATAATTTTTGCATCTGGTTTTATGATTATATATATATAAGCACTTAACGGATCCGAGCATATTAATTTGATTATTTAAATAAATTATTTTGAAATACCAATGAGCTTTGGCATGATAATCCATAAGAAATAAATATAACGATATTGAAATACCTTGTTATTTCACGAACTGGCAAATTATAACAGACAGTAAGGAAGTCGAATAAATGCCAACTATTTGACCTGAATTATTATTTAAATTACAAAATGATAAGATAAGATAGGGTAAGATAACTTTATTTTCCATAAATAGTAGATTTTTAAAAAATATATTTATTTATTTTTATTTATTTATTTTTATTTATTTATTTATTTATTTGTGAAGCTTAAACGAACTGAATCTCAAATTATGGAAATAAATGGAAGTTATAACATAATAAGCATAGTATTGATAAATATTGACCTTACTTTCACCCTATTACAATTACACACAAAACTACATATAATTTTCCGGCATTCTAAAATGAGACCACGAGAGTGTTTAAATGAGATGGTAGATCAGCACAGAAAATAAAAATAATTTTTACAACATTCCTATCAGCAAATGGCATAATATGATAATTCACTTGAGAAAAAGGCGTAGAAATGTGTGGAACGTATGATTATATTAGATAAGCTTGTAATTGCATAAATCATGAAAAGATAACACATTGTCATGTTATAGATATGTAGCTGTTATGCCGAACAGAATAGTAAGTTGACACCAAATATGTGAATTTATTATGTAGCGCATCATTTCTCAAGACAAATCACAGAAAAGTTAATTAGTAAACAGTAGGTAAACATGCGTGGTAATCAAAAGATAATTTACATGCAATATACAGCCTAGATATTCATGAACATTGCCATTATCATCATCATCATCATCATTTTACGAAAAATGTCTTAAAATTAAGACGACTGTCCACCGGCAACTAATCAAATACACCAAAAGAGTTGAAAAACAATATGAAATATTTAGAATTGAGCTAATAAAATGAATTTCATCATCATCATCATCATCATCATTTTGCAGAAGTGTTTTTACTATTTTTTTTAAAGTTTTAATAAAGCAAAGCCACAAGATGAATAGATGGATAAATTCATAAATGAATAGAAATGAAAAAATATAATAATTATAATCATCATCATCATCATCATCATCATCATAAAAGTAAGAAAAAAAAATCAAAAATACGTTTCCAAATTTTCGAATCTAGTTGGTTCTTTTTCAGGGCAAAGAAAAAAAAAATCATCATCATCATCGTCCGTTACCTTTCATAGGTAATGCGTACA
This sequence comes from Peronia peronii, assembly GCA_039654565.1. Classification (NCBI taxonomy): domain Eukaryota; kingdom Metazoa; phylum Mollusca; class Gastropoda; order Systellommatophora; family Onchidiidae; genus Peronia; species Peronia peronii. The sequence goes on along the minus strand of JBCEWB010043332.1, from coordinate 4,048 downwards.
TCCCGTCAGGTAATTACTGCGTTGATTAGAACTGACAACTCTCATTAAGCCAATGTAGATAGTTGTGTTATGTAAGATAACATATAACTATGTGGATGGTGCAGCTGAGAAGCAACAGGGCGATGTGATAAAACTCGTCTACTCCGCATTGAAAACGGATAAGTTTGATTCTGTGTTGCTTTTTTTTTTCTGTTTATATAATTGTGGGGTGTCAGCTGTCTTGATTGTTTGTCTATTTGTTTCTTCGTCCATCCATTTATCTATGCTTATTAAAAATTAACCTATTCATTCTTTAGTTAGTTGTCCATTTCATTAATTCATCCACTCAATTATCCATTCATTCCTTCATTCATCTATTCGTTTCTTCCTTTCTTCACATATATTTATTTATAATGTTATCTGTTTATCTTTTATTTATCTATATGTATTTTATTTCAGGTGGTCAAAACAATCCCAGTGGTCTTTTGCTACTAGGTGATCGTATCTAATATTGTATCCTTAGATTAGGGTTTCTTAAGCTTTTCAATCCAATGTGACGGGGACTATCTCAGCTTTTATTGGTAATCATGTCAGGCCACGGCAAAGTTGATAGCTCTCGATGAGTATTCCTGAAATGTCTTTGGTGTTGCTAAGCATCTATATTGTATCCTAAATCTTGGTCTAACCCTATATTTAACCCTAATCATAACCGTTATGAAACCACTTGGCCTGGTATGGGAATTTTCGCTTCTGAGTCTACAAATCGAAATCTAAAATCCACAAAGTCTAATCCAATGTCCTGTATCGCAACCGACGAAACAATTTGATAATCGAAAAGAAAAAAACCTGGTCGCAATAGATCACTAAGTCTTTTGACCATCTGCTCGCAATAGTCAGGGCGAAATAAATTTTTGCCGCAAAATGTACTTTTTAGTCAAGAAAAAAATAGAAAGAAGATCATGGGTGAGACGCGAGGAGGGACTTTTTTTCTGTTTGTAATTTTGTGTAAATCATAAAGTCCCACTCACTTGAAATGTCTCTCAATTATGTTTATCTTAAAGACAAGCAATCTGACAATACCCGAAGTTTGCATTCTTTATCAACATCCTGCAAAAGATGAAACCAAGACAAGAATTGAATTTCACTGGAATAATGAAGATACATTACTATTATGATGACGTTCATTGCATTACGTTTGTTTATTAGCTTGTTTGTTTAATAATTCCTCATTTCTAAAAAGTCTCCTCTTAACTTAATCATTTGGCCTGTTTATTTGGCTTATGACAATATATACACAAACACTGTATAAAGAATATATTTTAATATAATATATATTATGAGACAATCTTCATCTAATTTTCTCATTTGTTTTAAAACAAATGTCATAATGGTGTCCGTGGCCCAGGGGTTGGATCGTCGGACTCGGGATCTGACGTTCCGGGTTCAAATCCTGACAGTCCCGACATTTTGTCCTGCCTTGGGAAAGACAATTTACACACATTTCCTGACTTCACCCAAGTTTGAATGGGTACCCGACGATAGACAGTGAACGATATTGTTAGATTGATACGGATTTGAGCGCCTAACAGGCAGCGGCCTTGTATGCTTCCCAGGAAGCTGAGAATGTTTATGGGTGTCTTCCTTGGATCTGTCGGGGTAATAATAGATTGTAAAGCGCTAAGGTGTGTACCTACGGGGATAAGCGCTATGTAAATACTCTCTATTATTATTATTATTATAATCCATAGCACTGTCGTCCTATTCAGTGTAAAATTACATTACATGCCACTGTTTTAAGAGAAGTTCTCCATGAAAATTTCCACTAAAAATTATTCACTTTCTTTTCATTATTTTACAACTTATATTTTTAGTCAGACTTCCCTCAGTTTTCTTTATCGTTGTATGATTTATATTACATCAGCAATTAATATTTTAATAATAATTATGATTTTTGACTTGAGACACGACACGATGAAATCTGAAAAGTCTGAGGTAACCACCGCGACAAGAGATTGAAAGGCTTAACAAAACCGTAACCGTGACGATGAAATCGGGCATTAATCAATTTTTTCAGCATAATAGAATCATTGATTTCATTGATAAGCTAATTCTTTTCCCTTTCTACTGGGAAAAATATCTGTGTTCTATCTTGAGTAAAAGTTGAAATATTGGCAATTAAAGACAATGGGGGTGATTTGTTGAAGTTGTGGCTGAATTTAAGGAGAAAACGGCAGATTACTTTTGTTAATCCATACTTATTCTTATCGCGCCATCCACTAAATTACAATTTCGGACTTTTGCTAGATATTTTGCAGCAAATTTAACTAAGAAAAACAGGTTTTAAAAAGGACATTGCATTGTGGTTTTTGACCAAAAAAATTCACTCACCGGTCGCTTCAGTTTGATTACCTTCATTATTTATTATGTGCCTCATTTCATAAAAGTTTATGGATTTTTTTACTACATATTATTAATTTATTAATTTATTAATATATTTATTTATTTGTTTATTTATTTATTTATTGTTTATTAATTTATTTTTTAAATTTTATTTATTGTCTTTTTTTCTGTCTTACATCATGAATGACAACATTTGTTCTGATCGAAGATTTTACAACAGACATCGCAGAGTTTCATAATGATCATCTCTTTGCACAGCGCTTTTCATGGCTGATTAGACTTAACGTGAACCCGACACTGTTCTGTGCAAAATAACCACCCGCAGCAATTTGAAAGGCGTAAATATGCCGCAACTTTAACCGTTTTGATAGTTCTAGCATTGGAACAGAAATATCTGGTAATAGAAAAAAAAAGATGATCTGATATCACTTAGCGTTTGAAATATGGTATTCTGCTCCATTTGTTCTATTTTATTTGCTGTTTCGCCTTTTAACGGTGTTTCATGGCAGATGTCAGTGGTTTGGTAAAAAAAAAAAATTGTGTTTTCCTTCCCCCCCCCCCCCCCCCCCCCCCCCGCCCTTTTCAGCTTTTCAGCCTGACTAATCCTAGTCTATCTCCCTTCCTAGTTTGCATATAATCTCTCCCCATGGCTCTATTGTATTCATTGTTTAACAATTCAAAGATAATATAAGAATATATTCTTACATTCTGTACTTTTTATAGTGTATAGAATTCGTTTAAACTGTAAAATTTCTCGCACTGGGTAAAATCACCTTAAAGCTAAGACAAGATAAAAACAAGACAAGATGTGGATTAAGATAAAAAAAATAAATAAAGATAAGACTGCTGCAGTTCAACCCCAGAAATTGCCAAATATGTATACCTTTTGAAAAATCTGCCGTACCAAGAAAACGAAAGATAACAGCAAAACGTAAAATTATTGTATTGTATGCAAGATTAGGAGTCATCCAACTGTCGGCACCCTTTAATTTCAAGAGAGATCGACTGCATAAAATTTGACTTCAGTTGAAAATTCGTGGGAAAATGAATGATTGAATGAATGAATGAATGAATGGATGGATGAATGAATGAATTATTAATTAATTAAAGATATTAAATTGATTCATCAATTAATTAATTAAAAACGTAAGAAAGAAGGGATAAATAAAGAAAGAAAGAAATGAGGAATAAATTAAATACCGGTCCTTGAACAAACAAATAAATTTGTACATAAAATATAAGTATAAATTAACAATCAAATGTGAAAAGAGTGATAAATTTAAATAGCACTGAAAGACTACGGCACACATTAAAATGCTCAGAATTCTATGCAGTTTCGGAGGGCATAGACCATTAGGAGAGATCTTAAACCTCAAATGTTGCTAATTGCATTTCCATTATGCCAACATGCAGACTTTAACTAGCTCTTCTTCAGCTCAGATCTTTGTCTGGAAGTACGCCATGAACTCTGGCGTTGATGAGTGAGAGATGGGCTCTAAACGTTAATAATGAATGTTGTACTTCCTTCGATGAGTGAGTGAGAGGGTGAGTGGGTGAGGGAATGAATGAGTGGGTGAGTGAGTGAGTCAGTGTGTGAGTGAGTGAGTGAGTGAGTGAGTGAGTGAGTGAATGAGTGAGTGAATGAGTGAGTGAGTGAGTGAGTGAGTGA